>JAMZAV010003026.1:0-112213 GCA_024449915.1 Sweltsa coloradensis
TTAGCTGAGAGACATTTAATTTCTTAAGGGATGAATGGGGCTTCTTCTTATTGTATGTCTACTGTATTGTCCTGATCGGTGCCAAGTCTAGGGGATGAATAGCAGAGATTTTACCGGCGACGTTTCAAACATGTCACTGGTGATTGCTTTTCATATACTCATGGCAAAGAACGAGGTAGGGCATTCCAATATATCAACGGTTCTCTGTCCACGCCCGGCATCGTCGAAACCAACTCGTCAGTGTGTGTTAATTCGTGACCGTGTGCGCATTGCCAGTGTAAGTCTTCTAGCAAAATGGTTGTGACTGGTGTAGTGATGAAGTGTTCAACGTTCTAATAGAAAGGGCATTTTCTGCAGAAAACGCCGAAAAGCAAAAAGTAAATGTCGACATCTGTTGTTCTTCTATATGCACGAATAGTTCATTGCGTTTTCATTGTTTAATGGCGTTTTCCATTGGCATGCACTCGGCGAGTGCAGAGATGTCATTGTTGTCAACCTCCATTTGAATAACATTACAAAACTGAACAAATGAAAAGACAAGTGGCAATCCAGTGCGCACTAGGGCGCACTAGTGCGACCTGAGTGCGGCCAATGGAAAACGCCATTAGTTGAAAACAACATAATATTTCATGTGTAGGCCTATATCATGTGCTGTAGGCCTAGATAATAATGCATATTATTTTTATATGCATGCCTTTTCATGGGCGTCCACAGTGAGGAGAGAGAACGCAGTCGTCCATCTACATATTATTACCGTGATGTTTGCATACAGCTGCTTTAGTTAAGTTAGTTTGTCTAAATTTTGAGTGATTTTAGCTTCTGTTTGAGTTATTGAACGAGTGAGCGTAGCGAACGTAGTGATTTCCATTCGACTTAAACGGCCCTAATTGTTTTTCTGCGTGCGTGCGTGCGTGTGTGTGTGTGTGTGTGTGTGTGTACGTTGAAAATCAGCCGAATCGCTGAACAGATTGCGCTGAAATTTTAAACAGACATCCGGTACGAGTTTATTGAGAACTGCTAACAAAATCAGCAAGATTCATTGCGATTTAAACCTACAAGAAATGATAAACTGAAAAATAGACTTCCAATGTTTAGAAATTATTTTAACGACAATGTTTTAGATTTTGAAAATATATTTTTTGTTTGTTTTTCGCCTGGCCGTGTAATGCCGTGCCCATGCAAGGTCTGTCGAATGTTGGACGTCAAGGTACCCCCAAATTCCGCTCGTAGATTGAGTAAACCTTGCAATATTTTCACGTATTTCGTACTGGCTATGTTTACCATAGTAGGCTCTATTGCCACAGATGATGGACTACACTGCGTTATATGCATTTCAAAACATGTTTAATTATTTTTTAAATACAATCTAGAAATTACAAAATCTTTCCCGACCAGGGGATTAAACCCACGTCTCCCACATTTCGGCTACAAGGGCGCTTTAGCCAACTAGACTAGGGAAACGCCAAAGTCGTAGTTAGACGAGTGAGCGAGTCATGTGGTGGGTACCCGGGAACATTTGCATTTAAGTTTGATAATTATATTCGTATAAATAATAGAATATTGGTGGAAATCACTGTGCCGGAGGTTGCTGTTGTTGGCAGTCTTCAACTGAATATTCCGTGTGACTGCCGGGTCTTGCTTAATGGTAGATTGTTGGTCTGGGAGTTGTGTAAAAGTTTAGGCCATAGTTTAGGCCAAAATGCTCCACTGTAGCCAATGATAGGCTATAGGGAGGCCTAAGGTAAGGGGAAGAAAAGAAATGTTAGCGGGTACTCAACACATGGCTCACTCACTCGTCTAACAACGACTTTGGCGTTTCCCTAGTTGATAGCCTGAGTAGAGAGTATCTTTAAAGCCAAAATATCGCTATTATTTGAGTGAATTTCGATCTTTTATTAGCGATTATCACCCTTATTTCAGAGTGAAAATTTCGCTCTATAATTGAGTGGAATTATTTCACTCAATTCTAGGAGTGGTGGTCACTCAGAAAGAGTGGTGCAAATACAAGCTAAAAAAGGAGCGAAATTTCACTCGATTTGAGTGTTTTTCCGCTCTTTTAATTTAGAGTGTACTTATCATATTTAATAATTTTCTTAACCATTCAATACTGATTAAACCTCTGAATCATATGAAATAATTCAAGGTACGTAAACAATATCGTTTTGATTTTCATCGTTTATCTATCTAACATTCATCCAATCTCCATGAAACTTGGCACATATCTGTATTTTTTTTCACGGGGAAGGTACCTATGCTATCCATTTTGTTGTAACACGTGGTGATCGGTGCCTGCAAAGAGGATACATTCGTTTTAATACATTTCCCACACAACTTCTTGAACAGTTAGCCGGGCCGCCTCGATCGAACGCGCATTTGGTCAGGTGCACGCCCCTCCCCTCCTCCAAGCCATCTACGACCTTGGCTGCGAAGAAACATCGCCGGAGCTATCTCTCTCGCACTCATTACGCTTATGGGCTAACACACATGCTGTCAACGGCGCTGGACGTTTATAGATATTTTAGTCCTGTTACGTAAATATTTTGGTTTTATATTTTGTTAGGCCTATTAAGTTGTGTGGTTAATTTCAGTTATCCATAAATTAATATTTGTATTTATATTTTGAGAACCGACCTACTCTTATTTTATATTGTTATACAAATTTAAGATAAAATCATTATTTTTGTAAATAAAATAAAAATGTATTTATTTTAAATTTATTTTTTAGTGACGTGCTCCGAAAAATCGGGTACTTTACTACCCGGAACCGGAACCGAAACCAAAACCTGGAACCGCACATCCCTAAAACTTGGCACATACATGTATTTTTTCACGGGGAAGGTTTCTATGCTATCCATTTTGTTGTAACTCCTCCACGTGGTGATCGGTTCCTGCAAAGAGGATATATTCGTTCTCATATATATATAGACTTCACCATTCATCCGATCTCCATGAAACTAGGCACATTTATTATTTTTTTTCACGGGGAAGGTTTCTATGCTATCCTCCACGTGGTGATCAGTGCCTGCAAGGAGGACACATTCGTTTTTTTTCGATCTCCATGAAACTTGGCACTTATATAGACTACACCATTCATCCGATCTCCATTAAACTTCGCACATATATATTTTTTTTTCACGGGGAAGGTTTCTTTGCTATCCTTCACGTGGTAATCGGTGCCTCAAAGAGGATTTATTCGTTTATATACATATAGACTACAACATTCATCCGATCTCCATGAAACTTGGCACATATATGTATTTTTCACAGGGAAGGTTTCTATGCTTTTCTATTTTGTTCTAACTCTTCCACGACGTGATCGGTGAATGCAAAGAGGATGCATTTGTTTATATACATGTAGACTACGCCATTCATCCAATCTCCATGAAACTTGGCACATATATGTATTTAACCACGAGGTATGTTTCTTCAGAGATCGCAGAATCGCGCGGCGGGTAATCTAGTTACATCTTAAAATATATAAAAATGTGTTTCATCTTTTTCCCCCAACACAACCATAAATGCGAAGGTCTCTTTCACTTATATAGTGGAAAGTATGCTTCAAAGGCAAAAAGCATTATTTCAATTAAATCATTTTCATAACAATGGGAAATTCTTTTTTTAGTAGAAAAGTCAATTTGTATCGTTTTCAAAAATATATATGTTCACTGATTTCGCATCAAAAACCTTAAACGTATTTCGTATAAATAATATTTGTTATTAAACACATCAAAACATTGTGAAATTCTATGAGCGCTAAGGTCAATAAGGAAGCTTCACGTTGCTAGAAAATCGTTACACACATAACAAAAACTTGTAAAAATAAAGCTAAACATTACATACTCAATCGAAATGAGATCTTAAAAAGGGTCAAGCTCATCAACCCATCCACATTTGCGCATTCTTAATGTATAAACGTACAGTGTCCCGTAACAGCATCCAGCATCCAACATCCGTAACAGATTTGGCTGTATTTTTACAAGTTTTTTTATGTGTGGGATCTTATTACTTTTTCAAGTTCCATTGCAAAATTATTTGTTCAAATATAATAATTGTATCAAAGTTGATTTAATTTCTATGGTATTACCAATTACCAATAGGATGTAAAATATCTAGTGGTCCAAAGACTTGCTTTTTGTAAAAAATATAGTTGATCATTGTCAAGTTACTATAGATACTTGTTGAATTTATTCTTGTACAAGACTTTTATTGAAACCTTATTGGAAGCCTTCCAGCAAACTTTTTCAACTCTTTCTTTCAAAAGACCCTATATTACTATAACCTTAATGTCCATGTAAAATATGAACGTTGTAGCCCCAGACGGTTGGTCAGAATCGCGGGCCGATTGAAACTGACGAATTAGACCGTCGTAGTTGTAGCAGTAGTAGAGCATGTTTTAAGTAATTTTTTCAACAAAAAGGAATGCTCGTACCCCAACCAACGTTCGCATGTTTTGTACTCAAATCCCCTTGATGTTGATAGTTTTTTTAGTTCACATCACGTTTCATGACTGCTGGGTGACACCTCGAAATCCCCCTAACTCTGCTTGCTGTATAAGGTGCTTGAGTGTGTAGCGCACCGCGGCTTGGCTGCGGCGCCCTAACGGGCACCTATATCGAACTTAAAGGTTCATCACAGAAAGTATCATTCTTCTCTTGTTCGTTCAACCAGAGTTCAATCATGATGCAGCTGAGTATCTGTGTTCTGCTGGTGGCTGTGATGAGGGCAACAAGGGCACAAACACCCAGTAAGTATATAAACTTAATATACAAGGACGGTCTTTGCTCTTCCTTTGTGTTTAGCACACCAGGATATTTTAATGTTATTTTGTATTACGTGGAATGAGTTAATAATGTGTAATGTAGGTATCACTACAAAAGTGTTGTTTATTTCACAATATCATTAATAAGTTAATGGATTATTTTTTTGTCTAGCAGAGTATTTTTGTTTGAACTTTTGTACTTTAGCATATTGATTTTCCTGCTCATATCAGTTTCTATACCCGCATATGATGAGTAAATAAAAACAGCTTTTTTGTAACCAACTATTGCCATACATTGTTATTTTGCTCTAAAGTATCTACACATTCTCACATGGGCTATTAACCCAACACATTTTTTTTACTACTTAATCTATAGCATAATACTGAACTTAAATGACCGTTTAACCCTCTCACACCCAAAATTTATGGTCAATTTTAGGCAATAAGTACAAATTTCTAGTTTTCTTCTAACATTTTTTGTGTTTTTTCAAATTAAAAACATGTTCTTTAACAGATTTTAGGAAATTTTGGATTTTGAATCAAAGCTTCATTTTTAATACAATTTGAAATTTGAAACACATTCCTAAAACAAGATTTAAAATAAAATGCTCATTATTTTGTATTTTTTCTATCGCAATTAATAGCAATACTTAAGATTTATATTTTTCTGGGACAAACCAAATTTTTCATTTATTTAGCCTTTTTTTCAGATAAATAGTTTTAATCTTCTATTAAAAAAATAAATTTTGTCCTTGGGGCATGGGGGAAAATGTATTTAAAAAAGTGGGGTCAAATTAAATATAAAACATATTTTTACTCGGATTAAAATTTTAAAGTTGATGTACATTTAAATGTGCTTGGGGTCTGAACGGGTTAAAAAAGATATCTCGTAACTGTGATGTTTACACGATTTTTAAAAAAAGTTTTTGGATCCTGAAATTGGCGAAAATTGGTGTTTGGGGAATTTCTTTTTTTTCACATCGATACTAGAGCTTCTGTACTTACAATAAAAATAAATGGCTCTTCATGTCTTGAAACTGTGCACAAATATACAATCAAAACCCCCAAAAAATATGCCTTAAAAATCACACCTTTTCTTCGTAAACAGCATTTGCCCCAACCTTTTGTCCAAGTTACGAAACAAAAATCTAGCGGATTTACAGAAAAGGCTGCGCCCGATTTCGTCAATTGGGAATTTGCGTAACATTATGTGATGGTTTACTGATTTAAGGACCCCTTTCCCTTTTTGCAGAAAAATATATTATTTTCTTTATTTTGAGAAAATTTTCTTTAATAAAATAAGGGTGAAAGTTTCCAACATATTTGGCGGGAAAAAACGGGTCATACGTCACCAGCCTTCATGATACCAATCAACCAATCACGTAACGATATGTCAAGTTACTCGCTTTACTTTACTTTCGGAGATTATCTTGGCTGAAGAAGCACATGTTCTAATATGCTTAATATTTTATTTAATACATTAAGTATATCACAACGTAAGATTCTAACTGTATTTTAATTGATTTTAAGTAAAAACACAATGTTGATAATAATGTTTGGAAAAGGACATCAACTGTTGTTTATTGTTAGCCATTGTTGTTTGAACCAAAGACTTTGGAATAAGGCGGGAATTGTGCCGTTTATCTAGGCGGCCGTGTTCGTCATGAAGGCCGGTGAAATTGGTTGTGTTCGAAAAGACGACCAGAACGACCAGTATGCGACCAATGAAATTTAAGTAAAACACAATTTGCACCAATGATAGATCAGATTTGCAAGGAACGATGCGATGCGTGGTGTTTCGATGTTGTGGTCGAGACCAAGAAGCCCAGAGTTTTATTCCGTCGTGTGGGCAGGTCTTTGGGGGAAAGCGGGTTATTTCAAATTATATCATTGAAAATCATGCAATTATGTCCACTACCGAGAAGTTCCTGTAATTCACATGGATACACAATAAATTAATCATTCATTCATTCAAATCTTTAATTAATTTAGTAAAATGGATATGATTTATGTAATATTTTTAACGAAATATCACAATTTTCATAAAAATCACGGCCTTGTAGAAGCACGCACCATTCCGTAGCCAAGGCAGTTCTCAACAATAGACGTTGAGTGAAACAATGAAAATAACAATCCCCAGTCGAGCCCAGAAAATCGACCGGTCGCCTTTACGGAACACAACCGTAGGCAGTCGTTTTCAAATAAATGTGCGGGAAATTTAAATGGTCAAATATTGACCCTCAATAAATATTAAACGATCTAATTTAAAACCTCAAATTAACGTTTATATAATTTTAAGACGAAAATGTACATTTGCACATACTTTTACCGATATCGGGAATATATGCAAATTCCCTATTATACCCAATTTTTTCGGATCAAATCCTCTAAGGTCACGCGGCATTAATATCGTCCCCATATTATTTTTTATGGAAGATTTTTGCCGATAGGACGAACATAGCTCGAAAAATATCCAAGTTTAACAATTTCCCTGGTCAAGGTAGACCCAATAATTAGTCTTTTACTTTATAAATTCATAACAATTTAGACTAATTTTCTTCTCGTCTAGCGAGTGAATACCCCATTAATATCGTTTATTTCTCTTCTCAAGACTTTTATACACATTATTGTTCGTATACTTTAATTAAAAGAACCTGCACGTTATGTTAATATAATCTGATTTTAGTTTCATACATTAATTTCATAAATTTACTAAACAAAATCCCATTACAATAGTAATAAGAGGTTAAGTTGGTTAATATAGATTTGTGATTCAAAGTTGTACCATTGTTGGATAATAAAATCGTTGGCGGCACTTTTGCGAACATTTGCCGACCACCCTTGGCAGGTAAGTCTTATCACAACCAACCACGTTTCTCCCCCTCACACATTGTTATAAATACCATCTTAAGGTATTGTACAAAGCATTTCAAAAGTAATTATATTAAGCATTGACATCCTTAAACAATTTTAGTAGTATGAAATTTCTCAAATATTTATTTTAAAATGATATCAAATTTTTTTTAATCTTAACTACTTTTTTCAGAAACAAATTATCTTTGGAATTTTACATCTGCTGGTTAAAACCTCAAGTAGGTGCTCAGTAACTCTGAATGTTTTTATATGTCTTTCAAAGTGTCAACGTTCATACACGCATTGCTTTGCTTTGTATCCCTGTGTAGTGTGACGCAGCGCCAATACTATAGAGTTTTGTTTCTATTTAAAAGAATTAAAATTAAACCCTGAAGTTTTCATATTGCACTATTTTTTTTTGATCCCCTAGTTGAGTCGATAAGTTTTGTTTTCATGTTACACTGCTTACGTCTCACTATTGCCAGGTGTAGTGCTCGCCCTCGATGACTGTAGTGTAGTCGAGTCCCAGTATTGGGAAAAATATGACGATAATAATACTCAAGATAACCAATTACTTCATTTGATAAATAGAATTTTCTAAAATAATAGACGAAAACCAATATTCTACACAAAAATTCCAGACAAAATTATGTTTAATTCAAAATGTTGAATCGAAATATCTGTAGAGAAAAGACAAAAATCTGACGGTTTTCAGGGTCTATTTACTAATTGGACAACATTCGATCGACAGCGACAAGCGACAGTAATCGACCAAAACGACAACTTTAGTGAGAAGAGCAAGTGAGCTGCCACCTTAAATTTTCATTATACCAATTAAAATAGTAATTATTTACTTTTTCCCGTGTAGTTGTATATAGTTGTATATATTACGTATAGGAGACAAATTGACGGACGCATTGCAACTGTTAAATAAAAATCGCTTATAAGCTTGGCTCAACGCTGCTCGCATCCGTCTACAGCTATATAGCAGCTTATAAACTGTATTTGGCAACATTTACGCATTTTACATTTTAATGCCACCTGCAAATGTTCTCCTTATCTTTAAAAATCGATTACATACAGCCAATGAAGGTAATTTATTTTATTTAATTTAATTTAAATAACTTTGGTTTATGAAAATTCGAGGTGGCAGTTCCCCACTTGCTCTTTTCACAAAAGTTGTCATTTCGGGCGACTATTGTCTTTTTGTCGCTGTCGATCGACTGTTAGGTTTTTTAACTTAGTAAATATTCCCCATGTATCCTTTTTTTCGCGGAATAAAATTTTCCCCCAAACCCCTTTTGGTTATAAATTTATTCGTTTTATTTTAATTATTATATTATTATATAATACTTATTAAAAGTTGAGCTAAGCAAAATGAAATCATCTTTCTTCTTTCAGGTGTCTGTGCGAACTAACGGCGGCCACTTCTGCGGAGGGGTGATCATCAGCACAATCTGGGCTCTGTCCGCCGCTCATTGTGTCGTCGCATATCCGACTCTTGCTACTCTTACCATCAGGGCGGGCACAGCAGACCGAACAGCGGGTGGAACCATCCACAATGTTGTAGAATATATCAAACACGATAATTACAACTTTGTGACTTTCGACTTTGACATTGGTGCATATAGAGTAAGAATTATAATGTGAATGTTGGTGGTACTACAAGGTTCGATGCAGGTCCCTTACACATAAATTTACATTTGTAATGAGGAAAAATTACACTATTCTCTTGGATTATAAAGCAGTACTTACTATACATGATTAATGATTATCTTTAAAATTAAAATTGACGGCGCAATGGATGGCTATTCGCGATCACCAAGAACTCAATAATTATAGTGAGAATAAGGAGAGAGTAGGATACGTTTCAGGCAATATTGTTCCCCTCGGCCGACTGACAGCACAGATGTCTGAAATTTTAAACATATGTCACGAATGAGGAAATAAAGGGCTGCCCTAGTAACTCATTTCAAAATTTTGTTTTGATATAATTTAAAAAAGTAAATTAAAGTTCACGAATGTTGTTTTTGTTAAAAACTCCACAACTGGTTTTTTTCGTGATTTTTTTCTGCCTGATTAAAATAAAACTTTGAAAATCTGTGATCGCAGGCCTGCCCATGTATGCTTCATTGACAATTTTGCCACGTTTCATATACTTCAAATGCATCTTGGCGGAGCAAATGGCTATGTGCTAAATGCCAAATGCGTCCCATTCCCTCTTAATGTTATGTTATGTTATAATAACAAAATGCAAAACTCAATAAATATAGTTAGAATTAATAAAACAATAGATTATAATCATGGAAAGGGTATCAACATGTTCCTTTTTTGAGATAATGCAAACATTAACTGGATCCCAATTAAAGAAAACTAATAACAAGGCTGCTATCAGAAAAATTATTTAAAAAATTTAGAAAATCAATCAGCTGACAATCTATAATAGTTTATTTCCATATTTTGGTTGTCTTCTTTGGGAAACTAATACGAACACAATTGTTATACAACAAAAAAACGGAAAGAATCTCAGATGAAGCAGAGTCACATTTCACTAGAACTAAGAGCGGCTGTGCTCAACGACCTCTATCATGTCCTTTTGCATTATGTTTTCTCTGTTGTCAATTGTTATTGGTTTCGATTCCAGGTAGGAACTCCCTTCGTCTACGGTACGAACATCCAGAACATCGCTCTTCCCACCCAGGGCTTGGATATTCCCACTGGTACCTCGACAACTTCCACTGGCTGGGGTGCCCTGTCTGTGAGTGTGTTTTCGAATAAAATGTATAATGAATTGCTTCTCTTTGATTTTTCTAAAATCAAATAATCGCGAAATAAGAATCATTTCAGCCTTGGTTAAGCACAAATGTAAGCATACATGAGGACATTAAACAAATAATTTTAGACTTTCTATTTTCCATTTTTGTACCAGCTTGCGTAACTTAACAAACCAGGTTTGGCCTTAATTTATATTTTATTGCAAATCATATTGTTTTCAAAATCATGCAACTAAATAAAATAACATTCCTCATGAAAAAAACACATAACTTAATATAATACAGTTGGCCCCTTCACAATAATATGCTGTACATACAATCACTTTCTCGTTAGAAATCTCCTGTCTAGAAAAGCGATCGTAATAATTAATTACTATATACAGTAGTAAAAAAAAGGAGATTGTAAGTTATTCGCATCCCCAATTCTTTATACCCGGTTACATATTATGTTTCAAACATTGCTTGCTATGTTGGCTATAAGTAGCTGTGTTACCTGCTACCTAACCTAGGCATCCCTCTCGCATAGCATAATACACCTGCTGAAAGTCTAGACAGACAAGGGTGACTCAAGTGTAAAGCGCGAGACTCTGATTCGGATGGGCACGGCTTCGAATCCCGTCGAGACCGGCCATCCAGACCAGAGGTTTTCCTCAGTCGTTTATGCGAGCCCTCGGAACAGCCCTTCACAATATTGTTGGATGAGCGTAGCGAGCGAAGCGAGCGAAGCGAAGATTCCATTTCACTACACTGGAGAAAAAAAAATCCGGAATGTTTTTTTTTTTTTTCTGTATTTTTGGTCTGTCTGTTAACACGATTCCGGATAAACCGATACTCCGATTGCGATGAAATTTTTTGGAGGCCTTCGAAATCTCTGAACTAAGAACTGCCACGTTTTTTAGCGCAACGAAAAATTATTCTCATGAAAATCGCAATTTTACGATTTTTTTTGATTTTTTAAAAATTTTTCGACTTTAACACCTACAAGCTTTATCCGATTGTAATGATTTTTCACAGAACCTTAATTTTATGAATTGATCTATTCGTGTGAAATTTGAGCGTAATCGAAAAATTATTTCTCAAGAAAATTTTTAAATTACGATTTTTTCCTTTGTTTAAATTACGATTAATTAAAAAAAATTTAAGTAAATTTTTAATTAATTTAATTTAATTTAAAAAAAAAAATCTTCAACAAAATTATTATTTTTTCACCGAACAACCAAAAAAATCCGCATAAAAAACATGGCAGCTCAATGCACCAATTACGCTCATCCAACACGCGACGGGACTTAGCGTTTTTTAGTCGTAGATCCAATATACCTTGTTAATCACCTGAAAAGGGTCAAATCGGTAAGCTCTGATTTGTACCCTACATCGTGCATCCGTTTTTAAAAAGTTGTTGGTCTTTCTATTCAGCACAACCATTTTCATGGAACGTTCTATAAATATTGTCCCTGAACATTATAAATATTCACACAATGTTCTGAAAAAGCTTAGTTATATTCAATTAACATTGAAGGAATTGTCAAATGTCACCGAATTCATCATTCAATAAACGTTCACATAATATCACATAATCGTCCACATAATATTAAATTAACATTCATATCAATATTTAAGGAGGGTTCTTGGGATATTCTCAAAGGATAGGCAGGCCACATTCATAAACACTCGAATATGTGGCTGCCACATCCATTGTCTTTAAAATGATGCAATGGGGCGCTCACCGATAGCCATCTCCCATTTTCCACCCAACCATTTTAATCTTCGCCTACCCCACTCTCGCCCACTCTCTGATGCCCCAAACTACGTGCTCAAGAAGCCCATGTAACACCACGTAATATAAGTGCATGAACTGCTACGCGGTTAGTTTATGTTATGTTAGGTAAGGATATACACAAATTTCCCTGAAGTTTTAACTCGCAGTGGACCTTGCACTTATCTAAAGTGTGTAACATGGGCTTTGGAAAAGAGGTAAAGTAGGGAGTGGGGTTTCGGAGACTCAAAAGTTTGGTGGGGCATAGAGAGTGGGTAGTAGAATATCGTTTGGATAACTGCAATACAATGTGAGAGCAGCTTTAACCAAATTGTTTCTGATAGACCCATAACCGTTTCAAAATCTTCAAAAATATCTTCATACACTTTTGTTTTGTTTAAATATCATTGTTGTATTTTGCTTTATACAATCATATAAAATTATCATTTTCTATTGTTGTTCGTTTGTATAAAAGCCAGTCTTATTTTTTGGCGGGGGGGGGGGGGGGGGGTGGAAGTGGGGCTCAAAGATTTTCAGATATGTGAAGAATTGAAATAGTTATTTGTCTCTTCTAAGCAATTTGGTGAAAGGTACTTACATTGTTTTGCCGTGAGTACAATGATATGTGGCTGCCACATCCATTGCCTTTAAAATAATGCAATTTCTGGCCTATTGTGGCATTCCACTTTCAAGTACTATAATGTGGCCTAATTGAGGTGCCTGCCAGTTATACACATAACGCACTTTCAGAAATCAGTCGTCCTAAATATGCGACCCACAGTGGTTCCGAAACGTCGAACTCACACACTAGTAAGTGTAAACACGCGACGCGGCGCAATGACCCTTTCACACCTTTTTTAAAATCATGTTAAATACAACGACCACACATACACGTCTTCCTCTCCCGACGACTGATCGTAGAATGAGCACGACAGGTCGGGACAAGCTACCCCATGCCGCAAAAAAAAACGTTGAGGGTTCAATTGTTCAAAGAAGAATATCATATCTATATTAAAGGAATATTTTTTAAACATTACGTATTTAACCGTTATAAATATGAATTTGTTCACATGCATTGAGACAGTACGCCGCCATTTTTAATCAATTTTTAAAATTTTCAAACAAAGTTATGTATTAATGTTCATAGAACGTTTTAAACATCATATATTATTATAACACATTGTATGAATATTCCAAACGTAATGTCGAATGAATATTAAAAATGAATGTTCTTAGAACGTTCAGTAATCATTACGCTTTTAAAGTCACAAATGTTCTTTAAACGTTCATACAATGTTAATTTGCGATATAAACATCTTGAACTTGAAATGCACATTCATACAATATCATGTGCTGTATGAGTAAAAATCGTAATCGTTACTATTATTTCAAATTTGCTAAATTGCACATTTTATTATTTAAATTTTTCATTAATTTAGGGACTTTATTTTTTTGTTAGTCCTCCATTGTAAAAAAGTTTTGAAGACAAAGAATTTAAGAATTATAATTAATAAATAAATAATTAGAATACAGGAAAAGGGATAGACGTTTTAAAAAACTACATAAATTTTGCATAACATATATATAATTATATATATATATATATAACCCCGGTGTAGTCACTTTTTTAAATTTTCTGTCTAAAATACTAACATAACAGCGCCATAGTCGCCTACTATAAAGCCAAGTTTAAACAAATATATATATTATTATATATATATATATATATATGGGCTGTTGTAGGTTTTTCGCGGCCCGTCATAGGATAAAAACAAGGATCTTTTGGGGAAAACCGCGTCGAAAAAAAGGTGAACAGGGCAGTAGAGAGTATGAGCCATCTACTCGAACGCTGAGGTCATCTAAAAAGTAACAGTTTTTTAAATATCTGTTGGTTTATAATATTATGTTGTCATTAGTATCTATGTTTTGTAAGCAATTTAGTTGTGTCTATGTATCCAGTTGCAGTGTTTGTTATGAAGTAAGGTTTTGTTTGTTTTTGATATTGTTTTATGTTTCAAATTTCCTTGAAGATGGGCAGGGAGAACTGCCAGAGACGTTGGAACTAATAATAAAACCACACGGATTAACCGAAAATACAATGTCTGCATATTCAATCAGTGAAAGTCTGCGATATAACATATATACATATATCTGCAATGTCTTAAACTTTCACAGTTGCTAAAATGAGTAGTATTGTACTTACAGGTAAAACCGTGTCTCGATTTTTGGTTCACCGACCAACGTTTCGACACCAATTCAGGAGCCATCATCAGGGTCCTTCCTCTTTGGTCGTCGACCTCGTACTGAAGCGTTGTTCACCTCTACAATGCGTGTCTGCTGCCTCGTCCGTGCTCTTGTGCTTTCCGGCGAAAAAAGGTGCGGGGCGGCGAGGTCATATACACTCTTTTATTTTCTTTTTTACACTTTTTTCGCCGGAGACCACGAGAGCACGGACGCGGCAGCAGACACGCATTGTAGAGGTGGACAACGCTTCAGTACGAGGTCAACGACCAAAGAGGAAGGACCCTAATGATGGCTCCTGAATTGGTGCCGAAACGTTGGTCGGTGAACCAAAAATCGAGACACGGTTTTACCCGTAAGAACAATACTACTCTTATATATGTTTAATTTTAAGTGTTCGCGGGTATATGTTAAATAATTATTTCTGAATAGGGCTTTTCTCAACGAAGAATAACAAGGAGGGTTTACACTTACCCCTCCCTGCCTGACGTTTCGGAGGTCACATTTTCCCTTTCAGGGGCGACGTGTCGACAGAGACTTGTTGACTTGGGCCCGTCCTTCGCAGACTGATCAATCCTCACGACGTTGTTAGATCTCGTTGGTTTACGTGTACGTCACTCGTCGATTTATCAAGTTTAGATCTACTCCTCGTCACAGGTCCGGTTTTGGTTGTAGTGACGTCAGCAACAAGACGACTCTGTTTACGTGTTGACGTCAATACATTACAGGTGTTGACAGGAAGTGGCACATGTGGTGGCGGACGTGGTTTTTGTTGTGAAGCTGTGAAACAGGCTTCCAGGACGGAGGCAGTCTTTGTCCATCATCTCGTTTATTGAGACTCGTCGGTCGCTTCTCAAACTCGATAGCCTCACGGATAATTCGTTCTGGGAGCTCTTTGATAGATGCTAACATACTGTTTTTTTCAAAATTTGTTGTTGTTTATTAACTTTGAAAATACCAGTATGTTAGCATCTGTCAAAGAGCTCCCAGTACGAATATCCGTGTGGCTATCGAGATTGTTGTGTATGCTTACATACTGGTATTTTCTAAGTTAATAAACAACAACAAACTTTATTAACTTTGAAAATACCAGTATGTTAGCATCTATCAAAGAGCTCCCAGGACGAATTATCCGTGAGGCTATCGAGATTGAGAAGCGACCGATGAGTCTTAATAAACGAGATGATGGACAAAGACTGCCTCCGTCCTGGAAGCCTGTTTTACAGCTTCACCAACAAAAACCACGTCCGCCACCACATGTGCCACTTCATGTCAACACCTGTAATGTAGTGACGTCAACACGTAAACAGAGCCGTCTTGTTGCTGACGTCACTACAACCAAAACCGGACCTGTGACGAGAAGTTGATCTAAACTTGATAAATCGACGAGTGACGTACGCGTAAACCAACGAGATCTAACGACGTCGTGAGGATTGATCAGTCTGCGAGAGGACGGGCCCAAGTCAACAAGTCTCTGTCGACACGTCGCCCCTGAAGATGGAGAATGTGACTTCTCCGAAACGTCGGGCAGGGAGGAGTAAGTGTGAACCTCCTTGTTATTCTTTGCGGAGAAAAGCCCCATTCAGAAATAATCATTTAATATATACATATATATGTATAATTTTAATGTCGTAGGTTTTCGCGGCCCGATGAATGTACAATTCTAGGTTCTTGGGTTAAACCGCGTCAAATGATGAACCAGTGCAGAGACTGGGCGTCCACCGAAGTTTTGTCTGATCTACGTCAGACGTCATCAGGGTGACTGTGAATTCACGAAGGTTAAAGTAACACAGTGACTTTTTGTTTCTTTGTGACACAGTGTGACTTTAACCATCGTGAAGTCTGAGAAATCTTTGGTCACAGTCACCCTGATGATGTTTGACGTATATCAGACGAAACGTCGTTGGACGCCCAATGTCCGCACTGGTTCATCATTTAGACGCGGTTTAACCCTAGAACCTACTATTGTACATATCTATTTATATATATACTAGCTAACCCGTCGCGCGTTGCTGCAATGTTGTGTTGTTGTTTGTTATGCCAGAACCCTTCGCGGGAGTGTATTTCTCCATAAAAAAAAATACGTTTATGTGTCAACTTTCATGGTAATATGTCCAACGGTGTCGAAGTCAATTCATTGGTGAGTCCTCTTTGCAGGCACCGATCACCACGTGGAGGAGTTACAACAAAAGGATAGCATAAAAACCTTCCCCGTGAAAAAATAAAATGAAAAAATACATATATGTGCGAGTGCTAAGTTTCATGGAGATCGGATGAAAACCAATGATTCTATAAAAAAAAATACGTAAATATGTCAACTTTCATGGTGATATGTCCAACGGGTGTTGAAGTCAAAATTTATTGGTGAGTCCTTTTTCAGGCACCGATCACCCCCGTGGAGGAGTCAGAACAAAATGGATAGCATAAAAACCCTTTTCCGTGAAAAAATACACTATATGTGCCATGTGCTAAGTTTCATGGAGATCGGATGAAAAACGAATGTATTCTATAAAATAAATACGTATATGTGTCAACTTCCATGGTGATATGTCCAACGGTGTTGAAGTCAATTCATTGGTGAGTCCTCTTTGCAGGCACCGATCACCTCGCGGAGGAGTCAGAACAAAATGAATAGCATAGAAACCTTCCCCGTGAAAAAAAAAATGTGCCAAGTTTCATGGAGATCGGTGGAAAACCGAATGTATCCTCCATGCAGGCACCGATCACCACGTGGAGGATAGCATAGAAACCTTCCCTTCCCCGTGAAAATACATGTTGCAAGTTTCATGGAGATCGGATGAATGGTGTCGTCTATTAGGGATGTGCGGTTCCAGGTTTTGGTTTCGGTTCCGGTTCTGGGTACTAAAGTACTCGATTTTTCGGTTCCGGTTCGGTTCCGGTTCGGTTCCGGTTCCATCAAAATATGAATAAAAACATTAATTTATGGATTACCGAGATTAACCAGTTGACAACTTAACAGGCCTATGAAAAACATACAAATATCTATCAAATAAACAGATGGCGAAGAAATGATGTAAAAACGTTCTCTGCCGTTGACAGAACCGTAGTGAAGTGACTGCTGTAATGGCAGACCCGGGCAGACCGACTCGGTTGGGTCTTTTCAGTCACGTGATACATATGTGCCAAGCCCGAGTGGCTGCTTATGTAATGCAGCTGAGGGAGCCACGCTATAAGAGTAGTCTTAATGATCAAACCAAAATATTAAGAGCGTTCACCACCTGCGTTTTAGGCAATTTTATGTTTGCTCGGCTGAATGACATCACAGTTGTTAAAAATTTTGAACATATCTCAAGAAAGTGGAAATAAAGGTTTCTATAGTAACATATTCCTAAAATTTGTTTTGAAATAATTTATAAAGAATAAATTAGATTTCACGAATTTCAATTTTGTTAAAAAGTCCAAAATTGACTATATTCGTGAATTTTTTCTGGCTGATGAAGTCAAAATTTTGAAAATCTATGACTGTAAGAACGTCCATGTATGCTTTATTGACAAGTTTGTAAAATTGTATATACGTAGGATGCTTTTTGGCCGAGCAAACCGCTATTTACTAACTGTGACAAGGGTGGTGAACCCTCTTAACGTAACAGGACTAAAAATCTATAAAAGTCCAGCGCCTTTGATAGCATGAGTATTAGCCCATAAGCGTAATGAGTGCGAGAGAGATAGCTCCGGCGATGTATCTTTACAGCCGCAAGGTCGTAGCTGGGGAGACGTGCGCCTGACCAAGTGCGCGTTCGATCGACGATGCATATATGTGCCAAGATTCATAGAGATCGGACGAATGGTGTAGTAATGCATAAAGGACAAACATACATACACACATACAGACATACATTCGTTTATATTATGTATATGCAATGTCTTAAACTTTCACGGTTGCTAATGTGAGTTGTATTGTACTAACGGGTAAAACCGTGTCTCGATTTTTGGTTCACCGACCAACGTTCGATCAACGTTCGTCGAGGTCGACGACCAAAGAGGAAGGACCTCCTGAATTGGTGCCGAAACGTTGGTCGGTGAACCAAAAATCGAGACACGGTTTTACCCGTAAGTACAATACTACTAATAGATATAAATATATATATATATATATATTTGATATAAATATATACATATATATAAATATATATATATATATATTGTGTTTAAGATTGCACTGGTTCGTGTTTTGTTTTATATTCTATTATGGCCGTTCTACTTCGTTTAAGGACAAATATTCTGTTTGAAATTCGGTAATGTATCTGCACACGGTTTAACCGGAAGCCATGTAGGAGAAATATATCTTCGCGTTATACAATATTATGCAATGTATAATTATGTTTGTGTTTACAGGAAGGAGGCAGCATCATCCCTACTTTGCTATATGCTGTAAGTGTACCAGTCTGGACACAATGTGGCCCTGCACCCTCCTGCCAGAACTCGTATCTGACCTTGTTTGGATGCAATGCCATCACCGCCAATATGATATGTGCTGGGGTCCAAGCAGGTGGCATGAGTACTTGCCAGGTGATTAAAGACAGATTTTTTTTAGTTTGAACACAAACAAGCGTTCGCTCATGTTGTGAAAGACATGGATAACACGATTATTGTGGGTTGTGATTAGTAGCTGGGCGGTAGATTGGTTGATTGGATATTGCTTAACGTCTCTTATTTATGCACTTTGGCTATTCGAGACGATGAGTGGTGATAGATGAGGATGAAGTATGATCAGAAGGGAGGAGGGGAAACCCAGTACCGGCACGTAGCCAACACCTTTCAAAAAGTACCAAGGGGACCAACGGCTTAACGTCCCATCCAAATGGACGGTGAAACTTTGACAGTCATAAAGATTCCTCCACTTACCCAGACTGGCGAGCAGACGTCGAGGAGAACGAAGTCGTTACACTAGCTCACAAATCCTACATCTGCTCTTACCAGCGGTCACCCACTCGACCATTGACCACGCCCGATTCTCCTTAACTTCGGTGCTCGAGTGGGAACCGGTTAAACGACCTCGGCTAAACCACTGGCTCTGGGCGGGAGGGGAAGGGGGGCGGATGGTAAGGGTCCTCGTAATGCATTCTTCTTCATTCAACGAGCGTTCGAATCCAACCTATAGACCAGCAAGAGTTCCAACTATGTATGTTTGCCAGTATGAATTACAAAATTAAATAAACTAGGAAAACGCTAAAGTCCCGCCGCGTTGATGGATGAGCTTTTTAAAGTTTTTAGTTTGCGTGGGATATCTTTACTTTTGCAAGTGCTTTGTTTTGCTGCCTACGCATTGTAGGTGATTGTTGTCAAGTTTCTATTGTTTCTTGTTAATTGGTATTATTTACCGTAAAAAACTTATATTAAAAGCTTTATTTCTATGAATTCTGGCTAGCTTTTTCAACTTTTTCTTTCAAAAGGTACATCACCATAACCTTAATGTCCATGTATAATACTAAGAAAACGCTAAAGTCCCGCCGCGTTGATGGATGAGCGTTTTTGTAAGTTTTTAGTTTGTTTGGGACCACTTTTTCTTTGCAAGTGCTTTGTGAATGCATTGTAGTTGATTGTTGTCAAGTTTCTATTGTTTCTTGTTAATTTTTTATTATAAACCTAAAAAAACTCATATTAAAACATTTATTTCTATGGATTCTGGCCAAACTTTTTCAACTTTTTCTTTCAAAAGGTACTTCATCACCATAACCTTAATGTCCATGTGAAATATGAACGTTGTTGCCCCACCTGTTTGGACAGAATCGGCCAAAATGTGACGAAAATATCGCACAAAAATCGAAAAACTCTTATTAAAACCTTTTTTTCTATGTATTCTGGCTAACTTTTTCAACTTTTTCTTTCAAAAGGTACTACATCACCATAATTGTAATGTCCATGTGAAATATGAACGTTGTAGCCCCACCCGTTTGGTCAGAATCGGCCCAAATGTGACGAAAATATCGCAATGAAAATAGAAAAAACTCATATTAAAACCGTTATTTCTATGGATTCTGGCTAACTTTTTTAATTTTTTCTTTCGAAAGGCAATACAACCCCATAATATTAATGCCCATGTGAAATATGAACGCTGTAGCCCCACCCGTTGGGTCAGAATCGGCCCAAATGTCACGAAAATATCGCACAAAAATCGAAAAACTCATATTAAAACCGTTATTTCTATTGATTCTGGCTATATTTTTAATTTTTTTCTTTCAAAAAGCAATACAATCTTAATGCCCATGTGAAATATGAACATTGTAGTCTCACCCGTTTGGTCAGAATCGTCCCAAATGTCACGAAAATATCGCACTAAAAATCGAAAAACTCATATTAAAACCGTTATTCCTATAGATTCTGGCTAACTTTTTTTTAATTTTTTTCTTTCAAAAGGCAATTCAACACCATAATCTTAATGCTCATGTGAAATATGAACGCTGTAGCCCCACCCGTTGGGTCAGAATCGGCCCAAATGTCACGAAAATATCGCACAAAAATCGAAAAACTCATATTAAAACCGTTATTTCTATGGATTCTGGCTAACTTTTTTAAACTTTTTCTTTCAAAAGGCAATACAACACCATAATCTTAATGCCCATGTGAAATATGAACGTTGTAGTCCAACCCGTTTGGTCAGAAGCGGCCCAAATGTGACGAAAATATCGCACTATAAATCGAAAAAAATTGTAATAGTACGATATTCATGAGAATTATTTCTTCGATTGTTCTAAAAAACGTGGCAAGTCTAAGTTCAGAGAAAACGAAGGTTCCCTCTAATTTTTTATCAATATCGCATATACCGTTTGCCCGGAATCGTGCGAACAAACAGACAGAAAAACTAACAAAAACAAAACACCCGAGCTATTTTTCTTGGGGTAACGCAAGTGAAAAAAAAACAAAAAACAGAATGTCAAATTGAAGTCTTCGCTTCGCTCGCTGCGCTCATCCAAAAATGTGATCACATGTTTTATTATCAAGAATAACAATGTCCTTTTGTTGTGCGTCCTTCCAAACTGGCATATGTGAATTATGTGTGTATATAGTACTTTTTACTTTACAAATCTACATGTTACAAAGCAAATAATAAGGTCCTTTGTTATTTATCAATTTGGCGGGTGTAATATTTTTCTACAAAATTCGAAAATTGTGTAATTTGACTCATAAATAATATAAACAGGGTTGGTAAATTTAAGAAAATTATGTTACGAAATGTATTTTAAAATTGTCATCAATGAAAACATAATGGAATTATAAGAAACGTCTAACCGATTAGGACCGAGCTTTTTTTCTTTACACGAAGGTTGTGGAATGGTTGTACTTTTCTTTCCACCACTTTGCAAGGTTGTCAACAAACAAACTCGAAAGTAAGCAAAATAATACTTTCATAAATATATTTCGAAACTTTGGATATGCACATCTTTAATCTTTCTTTTACTTGTAGGGAGACTCTGGAGGTCCAATGGTTGCATTGATTGGCGGTGTCAAGCTGCTGGTCGGCCTCACATCATTCGCCGTTGGTTGTGCTCGGCCTAACTTCCCTTCAGTATCCTGCCGCGTGCCTACACTGCGCACATGGATTCTGCAGAAAACACTGGTGTAACTTTACTTTCTGAAGTTATTGCAAGAACAATGTACTGAATATTCTATATGGGCAAGTTGTAATTTTGGGAAATTAATAAATAAATAATACGTCACTTATACTTGTTGAATAGTAGATGAATAAAACATTGTTCCAGGATAAACTTGTTTCATTTATTTAAACATAATTTTGGACCTAAAATACTTTATACCTTACAAAGATATCATGAAAATATTGCCTGTGACTATTGAACACATTTAAACGTTCATTAGAAGCAAGATACATCTTTACAAGTTTTATGTTATATCAAATTAACAAATACATCAATTCGTATTTACAAATACATAAATTCGTATTTAGAGTCTACCAACTTTGTCACAGGACTAATTCTCACTGGGGGACATTAAATTTAAAACAGACTGACACCATCGACAAGCGAATAATGACCAATTAGACCGGCATATTTATGTAGGAAACACCGATCAATCAAGCTGGACACGTTTCCACCCGCGGATAGCGCCAGAATCGTCAACAAGGCTAATTCTGAACAACTTCCGATTGTTTAATGTGCCTCGTTGTTAGGACGGCTCCAAAGTCACCATTCACACAATACTAAGCCTAGAACTGATGGACTTAAGTCCACATCAGAAGTTAAAAAACTTCTGCCTAAAGCGGAAATCAAAACCAGGACCTTCTGAATCTGAAGCAGAGCCTCTAACCACAAGACCAACAAACCACACAAATAAGGACAGGTGCAAGAGTACCACACTTAGGGAGCGAAGTTCTTCAATGAACAGATCGTCGAAAAAGAATACAAAAATAAAACAATTTAAAGTGTCTTGGCAATTTTGGTGGAGGTGCCAGGTTAGGCCTTGAGCTAGAGGGGGAAAATGGCTCACTTGAGTTTAATAAACGTGGCATACATCGTTGGATTCCTCACACCCTACAGAAAATTAGTCAAGATGGTACTTTGTCAATATCGGAAGGGAAAATAGCGTCGCGCCGCCTTAAAGGGGTATTTAACTGCTAAACTCAAAAAATATATTTCATTCAGGCCAACTTGTAATGAATTAAGCAATTAACAGAAAAATCATTGGGGACACCATGACCTCCCAAAAAATTGTCAAACATGACATTTTTCGAGCTAGGTCCCATCGGCAAAAATCTCCCATAAGAAATAACATGGGGACGATCTTTATGCCCCGTGACCTTGGAGGATTCTGATCCAAAAAAATATTGGCCATTATTGACGTACTCTACAGCCTTTTCTGTAAATTGAATTTATTTCGTTTTGTAATTTGGGCAAGTAGTTCGGTCAAAATATGCTGATTACCAAGGTGGGGTGTGATTTTGGAATGCATATTTTCGCGGGTTTGAGGGTATATTTGGGCAGTGTTTCAGGACACGATGTGATAAAGGGGCATTTTAGATTGGTACTATGCTCTAGTATCTATGTGGACCAAAAAAGAAGCAGGTTTAAGCCGATATAAGAAATTTCACAAAACACCAATTTTTGCAAATTTCTGGATCAAAAAAATTAAAAATTCGTGTTAAATCACAGTTACAAGATATAATTTTTTAACGGTCATTAAAGTGTAGTATTGTGCTATAGATCACGTTATAAAAAACATTTTTTTGGGTTTTTAGCCCCTTTAAAGCCTGGCGACGTCCAAATTCCGCTCACGCACATTACTTTACAATTTACATTAACTAAGTTGAAATGTTATTGGTTCAAGATAATGACAAATAATTTGTTGCATTTTACTCGTGTTGGATATATTTTTCATTTTAAACTGTCACACATTTAAATATCTAGCAGATAAGTAGTCTGTTTTATGAAAAAATAGACCTTTACGACAAGATTTTTAACGATTGCCGTAATTTTGATACCCCTTAAACCTACATTTATGTTTTTTTTTTCGACAACCCTTTTTTTGTGGATCAGAAGCATCAATGTTAATATAAATATGCATGGTATTCATAAACCAACTGAGTATTGATAGCTTTTCGACGCTTCGAAGTCAAGTGATGTACATATTTCTCAAAGCTACATATATAATGTTTTATAGACCACACTTCTTTTTATTTGATTTCATGCGCCAATGTCAGTACAAATATGCATGTATCTCATAAACCAGCTGAATATTGATAGCGTTATGACGCCTCGAAGTTAAGCGACGTATATTTTTTTGTTACATGAGAAGTCATTTAAATACGATACATTGTATTAGTTTGAGATTGAGGCATACAATATACTTCAGTGTACTAGTTGTGGTGCGGGATACTTTATTAAGAAACACAATTTCCGAACATTTATGCAATGAGTCGTGTGTTTGGTTAATATTGACCAATTGTACCCTTTTTACAAGTGTTTACAAAAATTGTTGTACACTGAGTTTTAGTAACGCAGAAAACTAAATTTATAAATGCAATTATTTTGAACATTTGTGGTAGGATTTCACACTTAAATGGAAATATAAATGTGTATAGCTTATAAAACAACTAGACATTGATAGAGTCGCACTGCCTCGAAGGCTAGTGACTTCCATTCTTCACTTGAGCACATCAGACCATATATTATACTACGGTGCCATTTTTCTTTTTAGTAACAGACATGGGTATACACTAAACTGCTGTGTACTAGTTGGCCAAGTTTTTTATATATTTTATTTTTATGATCCTTTTCAAACATTTATGCTATTATAAGTCTGGTTAATAAAATATTTATATAATATACCATTTTACCAGATAGGTTACCTTACTTCAAGAATGGACATTTGAGTATAATAAAAAATGAGATCAGCATGACATTGTAACTATTAGAAAATTATTATATTGTTGGGATTTACATTTAAATTTAAATCTTAACGTGTGAAATTTCAAATAATCTAACACTGTATATGCATAACCGGTATGTATTTATGTTTGATGACGTGATAACATTATTGATTAAATGTGCAATAAGTGTCCCTTTACTTATATTCATAAATATTGCCTTGCCTGGCAATATATTAATGTTCCATCAATTTCCTGCGCCTTAGGCTGGGTACATTTTGCAAGTTTTTCGTAAACTAACAACATTGCTTTTGGCGCAGTAAAAAAGTTACTACCAAATTGAAATCTTACAATCGTATACAACTTTTATCGTCTAATGTAACGACTATTGCGTAGTATTAGATTTATTTAAATAAATATATTATTAAGACAATGCCATTCGCATCGTTGGTACTTTATTTACAGTTTAAAATAAAACATAATGAACATACCTACACATTTATAAAAAAATAAAACCAATCTTCTATTAGACTTTTCACTACATTATGTTGTGACGTGCCACTCAGCTCAGTTGGAGAAGGGGCGTGGGCGGCTTCGAGTCTCGTAGTGGTTCACACAACTTAATAACTAAATAACAGTGTGACCAGACGGAAAAAATTGGTCGCCACGTTCTTCGCTGAAAATGTATAACACAAGCAAGCCAACAGGAAGAACGAAGGAGTCGGACAAACCTCGAATGAAAAAGAAAGTATAGAGAAAATATGACCTTGGTTTATTTTAAAGATAGAACAAGGATATAAAAGAAACAAAAGTATAATGTAACAATTCCCAAGTAGGATAGAAAAATACAGCAGTACGAATCCCGGCCGAGTAGCGTGGTTGGCCACATGGGATTACATACACGAGCACAAGGGAAATCTATAAAATATCAGACAAAGAAAAGCTTATACTATACATAAAGTCAGGTCACAAGTTACAGATTATGCTTATAAGTTACAAAGGTTGAAGGTTACCAAATCACAACTTGGCAGTTAGTGAATCAGCAATAGCCTGATTACAATGATACCGGTGTTCATGAGCAAGATAAAATAATTCACACATCAGCACAATATTAACATAGTAGGCTCATTCCAAAAGAAAGGTTGAGGTAGACCCTCGTATTAAACTGAATTAATACCTAACATTACTTTAGAATAGAACACCTACAAAAATGTTCTTATATGCCACCTCGGCACAATAGGTTCACCTTGAACACACAAGCTAGTTCCGCCACGGAAAGAAATATAGCATCAGTGAGATTTACACAAAATAGCGTTGAGGTAGACCCTCGTATTAACTGAATTAATATCTAACGTTACTTGATAACCTCCTTGCTACATACCAGTGTTTCACATTAGAACAAATATCTATCACCTTACATTCCTGGCAATGAACACCTTACTATAATAAATATCTGCCATATGGGCTAGATGACACTTTGAAAACACTAGGCCTATAGCCTGAATACAACTAGGCCTTGTCCTTGACAAGGATGGCTAGGGGCATGTACACATGGCACTTATAGCCACCAACATTTAATTACAAAAAGACTGCTGTCAAATTAGCTAGCCTGACATTTATCGGAACAAACGTGTTCATCCAACCTTAATGAAGGTGTTGAGGTTGACCATGCCTCTAGAGGTTGGGTAATTTCAATATTCTAATCAGGAGCCTAAATGGTCAATGTCTGAAGAATAAATCACAGCATAACACGGGAAGAAGTAGATTATGTATTGAAAACCTGAGTAGGCCTAGGCCTAATCTTCAGCTCCAAGCAAAAGTTGACGCCTAGGGCCCCGCTGGGATCCTAGGTCCACAAGATGGCGGAATGACAACGCCCCCTTCCACACATTAGGGCCTAGGGTTCAAGAGGCGACCAAGGAAAAGTCCTGCATAGCCTTCACGTCGTTTCACGTTGGTGCTGTCCCGTGCCTATTGATTGAGTCCTGAAGTCCCAGTCCCATGCCTAATCCCTGTTAAATATGCAAAAACAACAACGTGCTAAGATTGGATCTTAAACAAACCACTAGGCTAGCCAAGGCACTAGACCAAGTTTCACCAAGCAAAAAGAAATCAGAGAAACAAACGAAAACTCACCAACAGTATGGGAAGATATTACAACTACATCAGTAGTAAAACGTAGTCGTCTCGCAGAAATCGCCAAACCATGACAGGAATGCAGACAAAAGTCCCGACCGAGCGATTCGCTCAGCTACTTATCGAGTCGCTGTCAGCTGTGTCGCTCTGACGCAGTGTTGCCAGACTCCCAAAATGGAATTGTTGAACATCTATGTGGAAATTATCGATTTCCGAGAATAATTATGGCACAAGCTGAAAAATTAAAAGACTACAAATATGCGTGTACATAAGTGCAAATACAAGCTATAATACAAGCGCGGCGCGAGGGTGAGAATACTCGATCGATCGACTCACATGATGCTGATCGATCGATCGACTCACATGACGCAGTGTTACCAAATGTTAATCACCGTCAGCGCGTCTTTCAAACTAGGTTAAAGAGATAACACACAAATTGACTGTCTGAATTCAACAAAACAACGAATAAATTCAAATATATATGAATAATAACTTGAGAAATTTGATTTTTTATAGACTTGTATAAAAAATGGCACAAATTACCCTAATTATGGCACTACATCTAAAACTATGGCATATTTAGTCACTATGGCACATGCACTATCGATTATCGAATGACACCCTAGATTATGGCATAAAACGATAATTATGTCACGTCTGGCAACACTGCTCTGACGGCAAGGTAAGCCAACCACACAGATACAAAGTCACCAGGGTAGAGACAGTGTCACCAACCGCAGAAAACACGCGCGAGAATTCAAACCCAAATGAACGTCAATGCCCACTTACAACTCGGGGAACGGCGGGGAACCAAGACAAACATAGCAGTGTTTAAATTAGTGTAATGTTATAATGGTTTGGTGGAGTGTGCTGCTACACACACAACCAAGCCGTTATACATCCCCTCCGCTTCCAAAGAGAAAAAAAAAACTGGACGAAGAAAGAAATTAACGTTCGACAACATCGTCTCGTAGCATATTATCAAGTTCTGAATGAATTTGCTTCAAGACAACCGGAGAGACGGGATAGTATCGCTGCTTGATGGGCAAAGCCTGTCCTGTATCAATGCGATGTTCAATGAGGGAAGTAGCTGTGCCAAAAGGATCTGCTTTACAATACTTTCCTAAAAGACAATTAAGACGATCTTCCTGTTCTGAAGTTAAATTATCCCTCTGCCTCAATACCTTGAGTGATTCGATAGTCAACTCCGCTGCATCAGAAAAAGCCACGTTTCTTCAAAAGCGTCGGGTACAAGTTTCATCTGCGACCAGAAGTCAATACCAAAAACTAGGCTATTCTTCACACTGGGACTACATCACAGTACACAATACTACGATCCAACAAAGTAAAAGGTAGGTCGACAATTCCTAACACACTGCAAGAAGCACCGTTCGCCATGAACACATAAACATCACAGGGCTGTAAAGCATAACCTAAACTCTGTACCAGCTTCCACCCTCGTTCTCCAAGCACGGTTCGAAAAGCACCGAATCCAACAAACCTTTCATAGGGCGGTCCATAATGTGTACCGTCAAAACATTCTACCGTCAATGGGGCTGCGGGACACTATTTGGCGAGGAAGATACTCGGTACGGTGGCGATAAGGTAGTCTCGGAGTAGCATACGATAACGGGCTTAAACACGCTTCCCCTACTTATGAGCGTGGCCCTTTGGAGTTTTTTTCGGCTTACAGTTAGGGTTAGAACATCTCCCTGCTGTAGTCCCTACGCAACCCACACGGACCCCAAAAACATTTTTATTACCTCTAGGCTTTTGGCAAGTAGCAAAACGATGACCTTGTTCTCCACAGTTCCAACAAACCGACTGAGATGATGATGCCTCCTGGGTTGCACCAACAATTTCTAAACGTGCTCTATACTTAGCATTAGCCTGAAAGGCAAGATCGGGTTTCCCGGAGAGAGTTTTTCGCTAAGGGTGGTGGCTAAAAATTTTTTGGGCCAAGCCAAAGTTTCTTCGACCTTGGCCCAAGGCTAATCACTTTTTCCAAACTGGTAAAACGCTGAAAACAGAGTTTGTTTTAGCACATTAGGGGTGTAAATTTCCGTTTAATGACCTCAAGTTGTTCGTCTTCAGGAACATCAAACGACAATTCGTCCAAAAAGATTATTCACTGCGGCCCCAAAAATGCCGATGGGGTTTACACTCCCTTCTCCTATTCCTAAATTTTTAAGTAGGTTCCCCATCATAGTTCATCAGGTTGGAATTGCGCTCGTAACTGAATTACCAATTCATCCATGAATGGATCCGCCTCGAACTGATCTAAACCATATCAATGCGTTCCTTCAAAGATCGACAGCCTCTTTCCCAAGTTTGCTTTTTGCACATTCCTACGATCATACCCCTTCAATGCGTTCGAGAAAGCCCCCAAGCTCATGTCCGCTTCATTACCCGAAATGAATTCCCCACTTTGCGACTGAACCTCTTTTCCTTGCCCTTGTTCTCGCACTTCCCTATTGCCTTCGACTACCGGAGGTGGAGACCAACTGCCGATTCTATCCCTCAAACGGTTGCCTTAACCAAACATGTCGCAGAATGGCTTCTAACCGCTTCGCGAAAAAGTTTCTTCCGCAGGGACCAAGCAAGTCTAAGTTCAAGTAGAGAATAAAAATTCAATTCTCCGATGATGATCGTCGTTCCTTCATAGTCCGCAATCACCGTAGCAAGCGTAGTAAACCTCCTCGCAAGGTCTGCTAATTCCCCCGCATAGGTAGCCATATGCTAGATCTAACGTCAAAGATTACAGTACTATCACAAAATACAATAACACAAATACAAATCGAAAGAAATTTAAACTGCCAAAAAGATCAATTGACAAACTCAAAACCGCACAAAAAGATTCTCGAAGCAAGGTCCCACGTTCGGGCGCCAAGAAATGTGACGTGCCACTCAGCTCAGTTGGGAAGGGGCGTGGGCGGCTTCGAGTCTCGTGTGGTTCACACAACTTAATAACTAAACTAGGAAAACGCTAAAGTCCCGCCGCGTTGATGGATGAGCTTTTTAAAGGTTTTAGTTTGCGTGGATAACTTTACTTTTGCAAGTGCTTTGTTTTGCTGCCTACGCATTGTAGGTGAATGTTTTTCAAGTTTCTTTTGTTTCTTGTAAATTGGTATTATTTACAGTAAAAAACTAATGTTAAAAGATTTATTTCTATGGATTCTGGCTAACTTTTTCAACTTTTTCTTTAAAAAAGGTACTACATCACCATAACCTTAATGTCCGTGGTATAATATGAACTTTGTAGCCCCCACCCGTTGGTCAGAATTGGCCCAAATGGCACGAAAAAATCGCCCAAAAAATCAAAAAACTTATATTAACAGCTTTATCTCTATAGATTCTGGCAAACTTTTTCATTTTTTCTTTCAGAAAGCAATACATCACCATTACCTTAATGTCCATGTGAAATATGAACGTTGTACCCCCACCCGTTTGGTCAGAATCGGCCAAAATGTGCGAAAATATCGCACAAAAAATCAAAAAAAAAAATCGAAAAAGTACGATATTCATGAGAAATATTTCTTCGATTGTACCCAAATACGTAGCAAGTCTAAGTTCAGAGATTTCGAAGGTCCTGTCAAATTTTCCATCAAGATCGCATATGCCGTTTGTTTCCGGAGAGAGGAACAAACAGACAAAAATACAAACAAAAAAAAAAAAAAAAAAAAAAAAAAAAAAACACCCGAGCTAAATTTTTTGGGGTCAGTGAAAATTGAAGTCTTCGTTTTCACTCGCTTCGCTCGCTACGTCATCCAATAACAGTGTGACCAGAGGGAAAAAATTGGGCGCCCACGTTCTTCGCTGAAAATGTATAACAAAAGCAAGCCAACAGGAAGAACGAAGGAGTCGGACAAACCTCGAATGAAAAAGAAAGTATAGAGAAAATATGACCTTGGTTTATTTTAAAGATAGAACAAGGATATAAAAGAAACAAAAGTATAATGTAACAATTCCCAAGTGGGTAAAAAAAATACAGCAGTACGAATCCCGGCCAAGTAGCGTGGTTGGCCACATGGGATACATACAAGACCCCAAACAAGGGAAATCTATAAAATATCAGACAAAGAAAAGCTTATACTATACTTAAAGTCAGGTCACAAGTTACAGGTTATGCTTATAAGTTACAAAGGTTGAAGGTTACCAAATCACAACTTGGCATTTTAGTGAATCAGCAATAGCCTGATTACAATGATACCGGTGTTTATGAGCAAGATAAAATAATTCACACATCAGCACAAATATTAACATAGTAGACTCATCCAAAAGAAAGGTTGAGGTAGACCCTCGTATTAAACTAAATTAATACCTAACATTACTTGAAAAATAGAACACCGACAAAAATGTTCTTATATGCAACCTCGGCACAATAGGTTCACCTTGAAAAACACAAGTTAGTTCCGCCACGGAAAGAATATAGCAAAAGTGAATTTACACAAAATAGCGTTGAGGTAGACCCTCGTATTAACTGAATTAATATCTAACGTTACTTGATAACCTCCTTGCTACATACCAGTGTTTCACATTAAAAACAAAATATCTATCACCTTACATTCCTGGCAATGAACACCTTACTATAAAAAATATCTGCCATATGGGCTAGATGACACTTTGAAAACACTAGGCCTATAGCCTGAATACAACTAGGCCTTGTCCTGACAAGGATGGCTAGGGGCATGTACACATGGCAAATTATAGCCCCAACATTTAATTACAAAAAGACTGCTGTCAAAATTTGCTAGCCTTACATTTATCGGAAACAAACGTGTTCATCCAACCTTAATGAAGGTTGAGGTTGACCATGCCTCTAGAGGTTGGGTAATTTCAATATTCTAATCAGGAGCCTAAATGGTCAATGTCTGAAGAATACATCACAGCATAACACGGGAAGAAGTAGATTAGTATTGAAAAACCTGAGTAGGCCTAGGGGCCCAATCTTCAGCTCAGCAAAGTTTACGCCTAGGGCCCGCTGGATCCCAGTCCACAAGATGGGGGAATGACCAACGCCCCTTCCCACTAGGGCCTAGGTTCAAGAGGCGACCAAGGAAAGTCCTGCATACCTTCACGTCGTTTCACGTTGGTGCTTCCCGTGCCCATTGATTGAGGCCTGAAGGTCCCGTCCCATGCCTATCCGTTAAATGCAAAAACAACAAACGTGCTAAGATGGTCTTAACCCAAAACCCTTAGGCTAGCCAGGCACTAGACCAAAATTCACCAGCAAAGAATCTTGAACAAACGAAATTTTACCAACAGTATGGAGATTTACAACTACCTCAGTAGAAACGAGTCGTCCCCCGCAGGGAAAACGCCAAACCATGAAGGAATGCAGACAAAAGTCCCGACCCGGCGATTCGCTCAGACTTATCGGGGTCGCTGTCAGCTGGCTTCTGCCTAGGCAAGGTAAGCCAACAACAGATACAAGTCACCCAGGTTTGAACAGTGTCACAACCGCAGAAAAAACGCGCGAGAATTCAAAACCCCAAAAGAAAGTCAATGCCAACTTACAACTCAAGGAACGGCGGGGAACCAAGACAAACATAGCAGTGTTTAAATTAGTGTAATGTTATAATGGTTTGGTGGAGTGTGCTGCTACACACACAACCAAGCCGTTATAATGTATTGAATATTAATAGAAATGCCCACTTACACATAAACACTGAAAGAGGTAACAACAAACCTAAAAGTAGACCTAATTCGATTAAGAAGTTTAACCTTAACTTCACACGTATAAAGATCTCATTTGTTCAGATCCAAATACGAGCAGACAACACAAATACATGACACAAGCATTATTCCAAAGTTAATGTCTTAGGTACCAAAATTCAATACAGTTAACAAAATACACCGAACATAAATCACTCGAAAATAATAATAATAATAATAATAATAATAATAATAATAATAATAATAATAATAATAATAATAATAATGATTGCGACACAGTTGTTCAATGTTCATGCCTATAACCTTCTTCAGAGTTCTCATCTGTACAACTGGAGACGCTGTCGTCGTCTTCTGCATCATGTCCGTTGTTCCTAAGCTGTTTCAAGTTTGTGCAGTCTTTTAAATTACACGTGTCAGTGCAATACAATTTAGAATGTACACAGGTGCATTTTTTTGAGTCACACTTTGCTCGACACGTACAAGATAGAAGGTTCCAAACAGCTTCAGGTGCTGGAAGACAATCTATCCCGTCGATCTCCATAGATGGTGTCTTCTTCCAACCGTGTCTTTCTGGAGATGAAATCAGAGGCATTTGCTCAAGAAAACGTTTCCATATAGCAGCTTGATAATTACTTCGTATGTGTTTAACTGTTTATTTAAAGCGTCTTGACATGGTGGCAAACTGTTTGACTCAACGTGACGATTTTTTTAGCAGAACGATTTGTCGTGAAGTTCGTTGACACTATTTTCGCATTTACCGGCGTACATTTGGCATACAAAAGATTCTTCTTCTGCAATATCTGATTTTTCGAAATTTTCTCCCAAATCAGCAAAAGGTGATGAAGTGTTGTTATGATCCCTAAATAACAGTGTATATGCATGTGATTTGCCACGACCAGCAAATGCACTCACAGAATCACAACCAGTGATTGCGTGAAGACCTATGAGGGAATTCCTGATCGTACTACTGAGGTTTTGTGACATATCTGTTATATTGATGAATCGTAGCCGATTTAAGGTACCACATTTAATGATGATGTGTCCACCTGATTTGTGTAGAAATTGGGCAAAATGCAGTGCAACTCCTACGACATCAGTATCATCACAGTATATATTATTATGACATTTATATGTCCATTTAGATTTGCATGATTCGAATGTAGTGGAATTCGTGTGTCTGCTTCTTCATGGTTTGAGAATAGTTCTTGAACATCAATGGCCTCATGTTTGGTTATTTTCGTACAACGTTCACCATGTGTAACGAAAAGTTCCTTTTCGCCTAGTTTTTCACGATTATGAGGGGGTCGGGGGACCGTGCCTCCAGACACCCCAGCCTTGCTTTAGGCTACGCAAACTCAATCACCCATAACCCCTTTCAGAAGTACTGGAACCGCCCCAGATAGACTGCAAATACATTATTATTTTAAAAAATGTTTTTATTGAGTACAATGTCCACCTTTTTCAAGTACACATAAGATTTATCTATGTCGATTTAGAATCAAATGTTATCGTAATGCATGCACACTCTTGTGTTCGAATGAAGACGTTGTTTAAAGGACATCACAACCCTGGGATTTCCCGGCGATGTAAAGAACCTAAGTTGTTTTAATGACTAATGGCGAAAACCAGAAGTCTCTAACTTGAAGCAGAAGTTAATTACACCTGTTTGAATAACAATAATTTAGGTGGGTGCGCGCGCATCCAAAATCGTGACGTAAAGATTGCGCACAGTCGAGTCTACTCCCCGACCTCAGATTACTGGTCAGCGCTGTAAAGAACTCTCTCTGTAGAAGAAGATATAGTGTTTAGACAAAAAACAAAAGCTTCATCGTATTCAGTGGTCTTTCCTCTACAAGAATGTTGCAAAAGTAAACCTTCTTGTAGAAAATAAAACTTAGTTTTGGATATTTTATAAAACATGCTAAAAACGACAAATATATCGTACTTTCAGAGACCTTGAAAACAAGTAAAATTGACCAAATGTGAAAATATTTTGACACCCACATATAGCAGTAGGCATGCAAAAAAATAAAAAAAATACTACACTGAAATCGAAGCAAACGTGTTCAAGATTGCAAATAATATATGATAGGATGTTTTCAGCAAACTTCGACGCTTCCAGCGACGAGCCGTCCGCGATCAAGTTGCAGAGGATATACTACCCATTTAGAAAACATCGTTTTGTCAAGCACGTGTAGTCTGTGTAGCCTTCATAACCATAAGGTATCGGCTCACAGCTGTCTCGTATGCGGGTTGAGTTCATTCAGTGGTTTATACCGTGGTATTAGGATACTTGAACCATGGTTTTATTTCATATCCCGCATACAGATGCAAGTTCTATGATATCGTGAACCCTAATGACTAAGTAACTATGATATCGTGTAGTTATTTACTTATTGCCTCAACTCAACTTGCAACGTTGCAAGTTGCAATTGCTTCAGACGAGGCACGTAGAAAAGAGAGCGTTCCCTTCACCCCCCCCCCCCCCCCCAACACAAAAAGAGCTCCAACGCGCTTGCTTATCAATCAGTCGCTGCTACAAGATACATAAAAACGAATATTAAATAAATAAATAAATACATTTTATTTAGAGTCTACCCACTCAGTTATAGAACTGATTTTCAGTGGGGGACTTTAAATCAAAGCGACCAAGCCAACCTTGCAGGCCCCGACGCAATCGACGAGTGAGCGATAACCAACCAAAGATCGATATTTTTAATTGGAAATATTGCAATCAGTGGTATGGACAGTGCGAACACCCGCGAATCAACGCCAGAATCAACAAGGCCGATTCAGATCAACTCTGAAATTTATTATGTGCTTCGTTGCTATGCCAAAATCACCGTTTACAAACTCCTAAGACTTTTTTTTATTTTATTTTTTTATTTTTTATTATACACTTAATTGTTACACGGCTGCAAACAAATACACGCGCGAGATTCGCACCTCTTAGTGTCCATACACAGACTGCCCTGACCAGTCATCATCTTGCACTTCGTTCATCCACCCCAAGTCTCCCCCCCCATACTCATCCTAATAAGCGAGACGGCGTGGATATTATCATCTTTGACTCAAAAGTAACATGTCCCCTTCTTCTCCTTCTCATTCAGGGCTAGTTTCCCCATAGAATGTCAAACAATACTAGTAGGCCTAGGTACTGGGACGTGTCCACGTGTTGAGGTTTGAGATACAAAGAATGCCATTAGAAAAAGTATTTTGTCAAATGTCAACAAGGCAAACTTTTTTTCATGAAGATGAAAGGGAAGATATGCCATTCTGAAGAGCTTTACCAAGTGTGCAAATATGCAGACATTATCCTAGAGATAATTGAAACCAACAGCATCCTATGTATGAAAATATTGTAAAGAATACTGTAACATAAATGTTATCGCCGAAGTGCGTACAACAATACCCAATGGTATAACGCTCGACTGGCCACAGCACTTGCAATTAGGGTCAATGGTCGCTTCGCAGTAGGTAAACAATAGGGTGGACGCGCGGTTTGACAGGTTAGGATGTGTGTGTAGCTTTACTTCATTTCGATCTAAAGATTGTTGGGTGTTCAAACTGTTCAAACTCTTTCTAACGTCAGTGTAGTATGTCACTGATACGGAAAAGGTGTACTTCTAGGCATGTGCTTAGACCATTGTGATTTACGCAAAACTTGTGTTTTATTTTGTTGCGTGCGCTAAGTGTTAAAATATTGGCATTTTATGTATGACATTATGCTTGAAGTATTCTTTCACCGATTTTTCTTCATAATTTTACTTTCCTAGTGTTGGTTATTTTGTGAACTAAGTAAAGTAACCACGGATAACAGTACCAGCGTGTTTATTATAAATTTTAAATCAGGTGTTCGTGTTTATTTCTTAGTGTTAATTTATTGTCACCCTTTCCTAGACGGCGACAATCTGTAAATTAGTGTTTAAATTTTAGCCGCGGGACCACAGTTTTGAGTGCGTGCCGTTGTGTGACTATAATAAGGGTCCCTCTGCTCACTTGTTATTTACGTTTTAATCATTGTTTTAATTATGGCAGCTTTTACTCCATACATGTACGAACCTGAATATACAGATGAAGAGATATAAGAAAATAGACGTCGACGTGAGGAAGAAAGGCTAAGACTTATTCAAATGGCGGAAAAGAACGCAATCATTATTTTGGTGCAAGTGCGGCGAGTGCAAATCTATGCCGAGTAATGTAGAGAGTGTTTGCTGTTCAGAAAACGATGCCGTAGTGGCTTTAATCAACGAAGGAGATTACGGCTGCATAGTTAACCACCCGACTTTTCAACATCATATAATATCAAGTGCAGGACTTCATATATTGAGACAAATTTTGATTCAAAACACTTCCAATCGATTAAAGAAACGAGAATTGAGCAAGGAAATTACTAATAAAGGATGGCGTTATCTTGCATATAGACAGTTTGTATATTGGATAAACAGTTGGACTAATCTAGGCAAGGGAAAACGGGTCGTAATTCCTGCGTGCGCGATAAAGAAAATTTAGGAGACGTTTCCTGAGGAATCTGGAGTGTATGTAGGATTCCTCCCATTTCCAGGAGCAACAGATGCAGAAGCCCAATATCCAGGATAAATCCACATAATTGTCATAATGAAGGTAATCATGACGTCTTGTGTTATCTCATTGCTCTAGCATATTTGAAAGCCCAATTAAATATATGTGCACTTTTTGAGAGAATAACGCGTGTCCCTGTAATATTATTACGATCATTTCCATTTGACTCTACCGGAAAAAATAGTCACTGGTTTTGTTTTGTTTTGTTTTTGTTTGTTTGTATGTCTCGCCATAACGTTCGAACGGAGGCTCGGATCAAGTTGAAATTTTGATCACCTGCAAGCTTCGTTCCCGATTGAATGCCATTAGTTTTGTGCGCGATTGAGAATAATAATTAAAATGTGTTTCACTGTTTTGACTAACGAGCCAACAACGAAATAAAATCCACTATTATGTCGAACAGGTTCCAAGGCTTTGTACGGGCGACTCACAGCCGTTGAGTCCCCGCAAGAAGAGGCAACACAACAAGTACCTAAGAGTCTGATGTTTTCTGAAAAGTTGCATCGCGAGTGCCACGGGGCTGCTACCTTCATAAGACGGTCGCGCGTGAATTCTCAACGAAAGCATGCATTAGTATATCACCCAAATACACGCATATTTGAAATGAATCATAATGTTGTATATTATTTTATTTTTTTGCATGCCTACTGCTATATGTGGGTGCCAAAATATTTTCACATTTGGTCAATTTTACTTGTTTTCAAGGTCTCTGAAAGTACGATATATTTGTCGTTTTTAGCATGTTTTATAAAATATCCAAAACTAAGTTTTATTTTCTACAAGAAGGTTTACTTTTGCAACATTCTTGTAGAGGAAAGACCACTGAATATGATGAAGCTTTTGGTTTTTGTCTAAACACTATATCTTCTTCTACAGAGAGAGTTCTTTACAGCGCTGACCAGTAATCTGAGGTCGGGAAGTAGACTCGACTGTGCGCAATCTTTACGTCACGATTTTGGATGCGCGCGCACCCACCTAAATTATTGTTATTCAAACAGGTGTAATTAACTTCTGCTTCAAGTGAGAGACTTCTGGTTTTCGCCATTAGTCATTAAAACAACTTAGGTTCTTTACATCGCCGGGAAATCCCAGGGTTGTGATGTCCTTTAACTTTGAGACGTCGAGACGCTTTCAATATTCAGTTTGTTTACAAGCTACATGCGTATTTGCATTTACATTGAAATATGAAATCCTACAACATATGTTTTGTATGTAACAACCATAAATGTAGCTTTAAGTGGTATTTAAATTACGACAATATTGTCAACAATGTAATCGGAATGGTCCTTTTTCATGAAACAGACTACTAATCTGATAAGTTAAATTTGTGTTGATTGAAATTGAATAGACCTACATAACTAACACGAGTATAATATAAATAAATTTCAAAATAAATTTATACATGGTAAACATTTTATGCAGTTTGTGTAGACTAATGCGCGCAAAGGAAAAATGTGCTTCGATTGACTTCGAAGCGTCGAGACGCTATCAATATTCAATTGCTATATAAATAACATACATATCTGTATTTACATTGAAACTTAAAATCCAACAACTTGTTTTGTCTAAAAAAAATAAAAAATGAAGCTTAGAGGTATTCAAAGTCAAAATTCTTGTCGGAAAGGTATATTTTTACATTAAACTGACTACCTATCTAATCGATATTTAAATTCATGATGAAAAAAATGAAGTTGATTTAACCAACACGACTACAGAAAAAAATGTTATGAATAAAATTTGTATGCTGTTTCGTGTTGATTTGTGTATGCAAAAGCAACATCCATGTCGCTTGACTTCAAGGCGTTGAGACACTACCAAATTTCAGTCGGTTTATGAATACCATGCTTATTTGTAACAACATTAATGCTTGAAATTTTCAAAAAAAGTTTTGTCTAAAAGAACACAAATGTAGGTTTTAGATGTATTTTAAGTACGACAATTGTTAAAAATCCTGTCGGAACGGTCTATATTTCATGAAACAGACTACTTTTCTCGCAGATATTTAATTTCTTGTTGATTCTAATTAAATATAATAGTTAACACGAGTAAACAGTAATCAATTTTTCGAATTTATTTGCAATCATTAACGATTTTATTCAGTTAGTGTAGACGAATGTGCACTAGCAAAATATGTACATCGCTTGACTTCGAAGCGTCGAAAAGATATTAATATTCAGTTGGTTTATAAAATACCATGCATATTTTTACTAACATCAATGCTTGAAATCCACATAAATATGTGTTGTTGAAAAAAATTCATAAATGTAGGTTTTAGGGGTATCCAAATTAAGGCAATTGTTAAAAATCTTGTCGTAAAGGTGTATTTTAACATAAAACAGACGACTAATCTGCCAGACATTTAAATGTGTGTTAGTTTAAATGAAATATATATCCAACACGAGTAAAATAAAATGAATATAATATCATTATCTTGATCAAATAAAATTTCAACCTAGTTAATGTAAAGTAATGTGCGTAAGCGAAATTTGGACGTCGCCAGGCTTTAAGGCATCAAACATAACAAAACATATGTCAAAAGTGGGATAATTGAAGTAAAATGTAATTAATTCGGTGATTAATTTATTTAATTAATTCATTTTTTATTAAATTTATTCGCCTTAAAACTAGCTTTTAATGATTCCAAGGTCGACTACATTGTGTTAATTATACAAAATTAATTGAGATTATTGTCAATATTTATAATTTATTGAATTTACTGAAAAAAATAGGAAAGTGATTGGTATAAATTTTTGGAACTAATCTTTTTTTGGTTCATTGTAGACATATTGTTCTTGTGTGATACACTACGTGACTTTGGTAAGAGAATAAGAAACTTTTAATTGGGATTTAATTAATGCCTAATTTAATTAATTAATTAATCAAAAAAGGAAACAGAAATTTCGTTTCGGGACTTTAAATTTTGGATTTATTGGCGTTATTTTAGTACAGACTGAAAATTTTATGACAATCTAGCGAATTCTACGTAAAAATAATTATATATACCAAAAAGTGCTATAATTGCAATACATTGTAATAATATATAAATATAATTAAAACTATTGTATATACGGTAAAATTTCTGGTGACATTTTTGTAGAGCATTAAAAACCGAATAAAACAAAATCTAGATTATCCAAGTCTGATGATTACTTCTTGAGTTACAGCAATTTTAAGAATTATTTTGGCGGCCATCTTGTGGACGCCATGACAGGTGACTTATTTGCTACCATGCGTGTCCCCCGTGAAAAATAACATTCTAAAATACGTTTTTTACCTGCTCCTAAATTTTGGTGCTGGTTTACGGATTTGAAATGTTCCTATAGTTTAAGCATTGTTCCACGGACTACTAGTAATGAATTTAGCAATCAACAGAAAAATTATTGGGACCACCATGACCTCCCAAAAAATTGTCAAACATGACATTTTTCGAGCTAGGTCCCATCGGCAAAAATCTCCCATAAAAATAACACGGGGACGATATTTATGCCCCGCGACCTTGGAGGATTTTGATCCAAAAAAATATTGGCCATCATTGACATACTCTACAGCCTATTATGTAAATTCTATATATTTTGTTTTGTAATTTGGGCAAGTATTTAGGTCAAAATATGCTGATTACCAAGATGGGGTGTGATTTTGGAATGGATATTTTTGCGTGTTTGAGGGTATATTTGGGCACAGTGACAAGACACGTTGTAAAAAATGGGTATTGTAGATGGGTACTATTCTTTAGAATCTATGTGGACCAAAAAAAAAAAACAGGTTAAAGCCGATTTATGAAATTTCCCAAAACACCAATTTTCGCAAATATCTGGATCAAAAAAATTGAAAAATTGATGCTAAATTACAGTAGCATGGTATTATTTTTTTAAATGCCATTTTAGTTTATTTTTGTTGGATGAGCGAAGCGAAGACTTCAATTTCACCCACCCCCCAAAAAATTTAGCTAGGGTGTGTTTTTTTTTTTTTTTTTTCTGTCTGTTTATTTGTTTGTTCACTCCCAACCGGGCAAACGGCATATGCGATCTTGATGAAAATTTGACAGGACCTTCGAAATCTCTGAACTTAGACTTGCTACGTTCGAAGAAATATTTCTCATGAATATCGTACTTTTACGATTTTTTTCGATTTTAAGTGCGATATTTTCGTGACATTTGGGCCGATTCTGACCAAACGGGTGGGGCTACAACGTTCATATTTCACATAGACATTAAGGTTATTGTGATGTATTGCTTTCTGAAAGAAAAAGTAAAAAAGTTAGCCAGAATCTATAGAAATAAAGCTTTTAATATAAGTTTTTTGATTTTTGTGCGATATTTTCGTGCCAATTGGGCCAATTCTGACCAAACGGGTGGGCCTACAACGTTCATATTATACATGGACATTAAGGTTATGGTGATGTAGTACCGTTTGAAAGAAAAAGTTGAAAAAGTTAGCCAGAATTCATAGAAATAAAGCTTTTAATATAAGTTTTTTACGGTAAATAATACCAATTAACAGGTAACAAAAGAAATTTGACAACAATCACTTTCAATGCGTAGGTAGCAACTCTCAGCAACAGCAACAGCTCATACATCAACGCGGCGGGACTTTAGCGTTTTCCTATTGTTATAGAACATTTGTTAAAAAATAATTTTTTGAGTGAATGGGACACACGTCAACAGTTGGCAAATAGCTGTCCGCTCGGCCGGTAAGAATCCGATGTATATAAGACTTTACATAGATGTCTATAAAGCATATGCCTACTTGGACAGCCCTACATTCTTAGATTACTAGGAAAACGCTAAAGTCCCGCCGCGTTGATGGATGAGCTTTTTTAAGTTTTTAGTTTGCGTGGGATATCTTAACTTTTGCAAGTGCTTTGTTTTGTTGCCTACACATTGTAGGTGATTGTTGTCAAGTTTCTATTGTTTCTTGTCAATTGGTATTATTTACCGTAAAAAACTTATATTAAAAGCTTTATTTCTATTAATTCTGGCTAACTTTTTCAACTTTTTCTTTTAAAAGGTACTACATCACCATAACCTTAATGTCCATGTATAATATGAACGTTGTAGCTTCACCCGTTTGGTCAGAATTGGCCCAAATGTCACGAAAATATCGCACAAAAAATCAAAAAACTTATATTAAAAGCTTTATTTCTATAGATTCTGGGTAACTTTTTCAATTTTTTCTTTCAAAATGTACTACATTTCCATAACCTTAATGTCCATGTATAACATGAACGATGTAGCCCCACCCGTTTGGTCAGAATCGGCCCAAATGTCACGAAAATATCGCACAAAAAATCGAAAAAAATCGTAAAAGTACGATAGTCATGAGAAATATTTCTTCGATTGTACCCAAAAACGTGGCAAGTCTAAGTTCAGAGATTTCTAAGGTCCTGTTAAATTTTCATCAAGATCGCATATGCCGTTTGCCCGGTAGAGAGCGAACAAACAGACAAAAATACAAAAAAAAAAAAAAAAAACACCCGAGCTAAATTTTTTGGGGGGTCAGTGAAATTGAAGTCTTCCCTTCACTCGCTTCGCTCGCTACGCTCATCCAATCAAAATACTAGGATCATTCCACGGTTATGGCCAATTTTAGCCATTTTAAACGAGGGGCATTGAGAGAAGGAGCTACGCCACATGGAAAAATTGAAGTTAAGAAAAGTTTTATTGTTAAAACTGCTGTATTGATTTTTTTATGAATATCTTTATTTCTAAATATAATCTTGGGAAAAAAGTTATATATACATAAATTAAGACAACAGTTCAAACTACTGGATCCTTGCAAAACTTAATTTTTTTACCTTACTTTTTTAACTGAAGCATAGCTTCTTCTCTAACTAGGCCCCTCGGTTATCAAAGTTTAACTTATTTACACAATGTTAAACTTATTTTGGCTGTGTATATATCGTGGGAATCATACATTACTTATGGAATATGGTTACTTATGGAAGAAAACAACATATTTTAATTTATAACGATGTGACGATGTTAACTTTTCCTAAGATGGTTGGCGCTATCACAGAAGAAAACCACTACCTTATTTATGTGAATAACATGGTACAAAATGATATTTAACTTTTATATGATGGAAAATATAAATATTTGTGTTACGGTCATATCTTCACTGCTGTTGACACGTCCAACTCTGCAACTGACGCTGCGTCTGAAGATAGGCCAGCTCCATCTTTTTCTCTCCTGCCTCCACTCTTCCCTTTCCACCACAACCAAGTCACGGTATACTGCGAAGGATTGCAAATGCCACGTGCAAATTCAAATAATTTGCATATCAATTAAGAGACAACTGAAAGGAGGAAAAGTTCCTAAAAAGTAAAAATTGGTATCGTTGACTCGGATAATAATGTAAAATTTAAATTTTTAATTTATGATAGAAAATTAAAAAAGAAAAAATTGCCTGCGCTTTAATAGAATCGGTATTTTAAAAAATCAGTTTTACCCTTTTGGCATGCCAAACATAAACATGTTTTTCTGTATTTTTTACTTGTTGTCATTTTTGGACTGGAGCTCTTTTTGGCCTGTTGCTCTTCTTGGAATCGCTCTCATTGGTGATTCGCACACTTTCTTGCCACGCCCTTTATTTATTTATTTATTTATTTAAAGTCTATCCTATTCAGTAAAAAAGCTGATTTACAGGACAACTAAATAAATGTAATATGCGTCGCGCTTGTTGCTAGGCTGTTTTGACCTTGAGTCACCCGAATCTAGTTACTAGCAATCTTAAGAGAATATAATACAAGATAAAGCATATTTCCTCCCTGCATTTCAACAAGGTAACGTTAAATGATTTTTTCGAAGTAAGTTTTGTAAATTTGTATTTATTTATTTAATATTATTTAGATCACCTTTATCCAATATAACCTCCTTGGCTCTTAGAGAGAAAAAAATTATGTTAATATATTATTGCGTGATGTAGGGTCCAATTGTAATGTATTCTGCTAATCGTTAATATTTAAAAAATTGTATTTTTTAATGGTTGTTTTTAATCTTGCGATCTACGAACAATGAATTATTAATTATAGGCTTATGTATCATTGGCATTGGCCAACTGTAGCCTTGAGCTGTAGCGACGTTACTATATTATATATTACCGTGTTTGTGTTCAGATATATTCACTTATACCTTTACTGACTTTGTTTCAGGACGGATTTTTATCATCCCTTGAGGAACATTAAAATAGATATAAACAAGATTTCGATAAGAAAATAACAATTCATTCAGCAATATTTGAACTTTGTCAGCAGAACAGCTCACTGTCTTGGAGGCTTGTAAGTATACTTAATTTTACGGCGCGACAAACGATAAGCCAATTATTACATTTCACCACCAACCATATTATTTTTCTTGTTTTAAAATAAATGAACTTTATCATATCTGTTTGCGGGTCTTGGTATTTTTGTATGATGAATTATCTTTCTTTGACAATGGGTAAAAAAAACCACACGTGCCAAGTTAAAACATACTAAAAATTAGCATTAAGGATTTTTACAAACGATACAAAAATAGTATACAATCATTAAATACTAGAACAAGAAATATAAAAATTACATCATGCAATAAGTCTAAGTGGAAAATAAATACAAACATATAACAAAGAGTCATTAATAAGGAAATACACAGAAATGTTAGTAAAAATAATAATTAAACTAGGAAACGCTCAGTTGGACGCGTTGATAAGCGAGCACGTGCTATAGCTAGACCCACATTGCACATTTTTTTTAATTTTTAAATTTGCGACGTTCGCTGTCCACAGGGCCATGTTTCCAATATTAATTATTATTGCCAAGGTATTTGGGTAAACCCGTGTGTAAACCTTTACTTTGTGGATAAAATCCACCGCCATCTAGAGGACCTTGACTCCTTGGGAAAACTATTTAAACTCTTTGTTGACAAATAATACACTACTTCCTCGAAAGTATTGTGATTACTTCTAGGTGGCAGTGCATTAGAAACTTCGCGCGTCTTTTCGTTGCCATAGCAACGTAACTTTTGTTATAATGCGATTTCCATTTACACTACTTATCGGATCAAAATAAAATTAACATTTTCGTGACCGGACGGACATTCTAAATGATTTGGCTACCTCAGATTTTGTTGCCGTTTAGTTTAAAATAAAACTTTCAATTAACTTTAATGTAACTTTTTAACTTTTTGAACGATTTTGCCACAAAACTAATGGCATTCAATCGAGAACGAAGCTTGCGGATGGTCAAAATTTCAACTCGATCCGAGCCTCCGTTCGACCGCTATCATGAGCCAAAAATGCTGCGCGACTTTCCGTTGCCATGGTATCGGTAGTTTGTTATAATGTAATTTCCATCAACACTACTTATCGGATCAAAATAAAATTAACATATTCGTGACCGGACGGACATTCTAAATGATTTGGCCACCTCAGATTTTGTGTCCGTTTAGTTTAAAAAAAAAACTTTCGATTAACTTTAATGTAACTTTTTAACTTTTTGAACGATTTTGCCACAAAACTAATGGCATTCAATCGAGAACGAAGCTTGCGGATGGTCAAAATTTCAACTTGATCCGAGCCTCCGTTCGAACGTTATGGCGAGACATACAAACAAACAGGCAAAAAAACAAACAATCAAAAAAACAAAAAAAAAACAAAAAAAAAACAAAACCAGTGACTAATTTTTCCGGCAGAGTCAAATGAAAACGCTCGCTTCGCTCGCTTAATTAAATAATCTTACATTTTTTAACCAGGAAAACGCTAAAGTTCCGCCGCGTTGATGGATGAGCGTGTTTGTAAGTTTTTAGTTTGCGTGGGACCACTTTTCCTTTGCAAGTGCTTTGTGAATGCATTGTAAGCGATTGTTGTCGAGTTTCTAATGTTACTTCTTAATTTATAAACCTCAAAAAAACTCATATCAAAACCTTTATTCTATGGATTACGACTAACTTTTTGAACTTTTTCTTTCAAAAGGTACTACATCACCATAACCTTAATGTCAATGTGAAATATGAACGTTGTAGCCCCACCCGTTTGGTCAGAATCGACCCAAATGTCACGAAAATATTGCACTAAAAATCGAAAAAAATCGTAAAAGTACGTTTATTTTATGGGTTCTGGTTATCCTTTTCAACTTTTTTTTCACAAGGTACTACATCACTATAACCTTAATGTCCATGTAAAACATGAACTTTGTAGCCCCAACCGTTTGGTCAGAATCGGCCCAAATGTCACGAAAATATCGCACTAAAAATCGAAAAAATCGTAAAAGTGCGATATTCATGAGAAATATTTCTTCGATTGTACCCAAAAACGTGGCACGTCTAAGTTTAGAGATTTCGAAGTCCCCCTTCAATTTTTATCAAGATCGCTAATGCCGTTTGCCCGGAATCGTGCGAACAAACAGACAAAAAAAAACATTGGAGCTAAATTTTTTGATTGGTCAGTGAAATTGAAGTTTTCGCTTCGCTCGCTACGCTCATCCAATTAGAAAAGTAGTTATGATTGAACTGTTTAAATAGCTAAAAATTTCTGAAGGTGTTTTGAATACGGTTACGATCACATGAAATGTTATAACTAGGAAAACGCTAAGTCCCGCCGCGTTGTTGTATGAGCGTAATTGGTGCATTGAGCTGCCATGTGTTATGCGGATTTACTGTTGTTCTGTAAAAAAATCATTACTAAGTTGAAGATATTTTTAAAATTAAATAAATTTTAATAAAAAATTTAATTTAATTTAATAAAAAATTAACTTAATTTTAATTTTTTTAAATTAATCTTAATTTTAAAAAAGGAAAAAATCGTAATATTGAAATTTTCATAATAAATAATTAATCGATTGCGCACAAATTTTACACGAATATATAAAATCATGAATTAAGGTTCTGTAAAAAAATCATTACAATCGGATAATACATGTAGGTGTAATAAGCTGGAGAAATTTTAAAAATTGAAAAAAGTCGTAAAATTGCGATTTTCGTAAAAAATATTATTTTGATAACGCTCAAATTTTACACAAATATATCAATTCATAAAAATTAAGGTTCTGTGAAAAAATCATTACAATCGGACAAAGCATGCAGGTGTTGTAAGTCGAAGAAATTTAAAAAAAATCGATAACAATCGTAAAATTGCGATTTTAATGAGAATTTTTTTTTCGATTAAGCTCAAAAACGTGGCAGTTCTAAGTTCAGAGATTTCGAAGACCTCCATAAAATTTCATTGCTATCGGAGTATCGGTTTAGCCGGAATCGTGCTAACAAACAGACAAAAATACAAAAAAAAAAGAAAAAAGAAAAAAAAAACATTCCGGATTTTTTTTTCCAGTGTAGTGAAATGGAATCTTTGCTTCGCTCGCTACGCTAATCCAATTATTATTTTATTGGATGTATTTCATACAAACTCGGTCAAAACCGGATCTAACATGTTGTACGGACTTACGTCAAGTACTTCCATGTGTATCTATATAACATACCTACATTATTACTTTTTCTTTACTCTTACTAAAATAAGTCATTTATAATATAGTTTGTAGTTGTTGTTTTCTTTCTGCTGTGTACGGTCGTGGCCGATTTCTCGTCGCCATCCTAGCATTTGCTCTTCGGACTATGGGAAACCACGAAAACCATGTCAGGATGGAAGCTGTCTCAGAATCTCGAAGTATCATTCTAAGTTTAGAAATTTACGAACTATTCTACACGTGTTCAGTATTACTGCCTTTTGAGTCTCGATGTAAACATTGGGTGGAAGATCTAGTTGTTTAATGCTTTCATGTAGCTTCTTCGGTATGATGCCATTAGCCGATATCACGTATGGGATTGTATTTACCTTTTTCTGTTTCCACATCTTCTTGATATCAATTGCAAGTTCACTATACTTGTCAATTTTTTTCTTCCATGTAGTCTCGACGTTATGGCACATTGGGACAGCAACGTCAATAAGGGTAGTTTCTTGTTTGTTCTTGTCAATTATAATTATATCCGGTCTGTTGTGATGTATAGTTTGGTCTGTTATAACTGTGCGGTCGTAATATAATTTGAAATCTTTGCTATCTAGTACTTTCTCCGGTTTGTTTTTTTTTTATCAAAATCCCAGATAAATTCCGGTCGTGAACGTCTCCGAGTCGGCCGCCCCCGGTGTGGGGAAACGCCCGTTTTGGTGGGCCAAAGTCGGGCCGCCCCAAAATGTGCGTTAGCAGACTCGGTATATGTACGACAAGTTGCGCTCACACGCGGCTTGAAAGCCGCTGCGCGGAGGGAATGGAAAACCTCGTACTTAAAAACCTCGTAGTTTGAAAACCTCGTTAACGCAACAAACTCGAGAATCGGCCCGCGTACCGCCGCGATACGGACTTTGCGGTTTATGTTTGTCGTTCATCTGAATACTTTGGACAAATTTGTTTTCCGGTTCACTTTCAATACGCCGTCAAACCCTGCCCTCCACCCAAAAGAACCGTGAAAAAAAATCGAAATCAAGTAGTTTTTACGCCTTTTGTAAATTTCCGGGACGCAAAATTTTCCGGCACGCTTTTACGGAACGAAAAATGTTTGGCTTGACCGCCTGGTTCCATAGAGCCCAAGATGGAGCCGATCGGACGTAAAATGCCCGAGCTACTAAAGACCTCGCGGTTGTGCTACTTTCGGGTACGTCTAAATGTTAGCCTCATCAGCGCGGTTCTGTAGAGTCCCAAATGGACCCAATCGGGCAATAATTGCGCCTTTTGTAAAAATAGGGACATAACTTTTTTCGGGACGCTTTTGCAGTACGTCTAAATCTTCGCCTCGTCTGCGCGGATCCGCAGAGCCCGAGATGGACCATATCGGACATACTGTGCATTTCTCGAAAATCCGGGACAACAGTTTTTCCGGGACGTTTTACCGTTATGGTACGTCAAATTATGCGCCTCGTCTGCCCGGTTCCGTAGAATCCAAAATCGACCCGGTCGTACAGATATTGCGTTTTTTGTAAAAATCCAGGACAAAAGTTTTTCCGGGACGCATTTCCGGTCGTGTAAATCTTTGCTCCGCCCGCGCGGTTCTATGGAGCCCAAGATGGACCGGATCTGACGATTACTGCGCCTTCCGTCAAAATCTGTGACAAAAGTTTTTTCCGGGACACTTTTCCGGTAAGTCAAAATATGCACCTCGTCCACCCGGTTCCGTAGAGCCCGAGATGAACCCGATCGGACTGTAGTTGTGGAAGATATAAATAAAACAAAGTTTTACCCCAATATGACCGGCCACTATTTTGAGAAATTCCAAAAAAAGCTTTTGGCCACATTCAAATGGAAGTGTTTCGGGGCCGAAGCCTTGGACAGAGCGCTCTGACGTAATCGGAAGGAAAAATATAAATTAAAAATTTTCAAAATGCCCCAAAAAGGGTGAAGGAATGCTCATCACTGTTTAGACTTGCAAATTTGCCCTGTTAATAAACCCTGCTGCGCCGACCGATACCGTTCCATAGAGCCCAAGATGGACCCGATCGGTCGAAAACTGCCAGAGCTTTTCAATAAAACAATGTTTTTTGGATTTCCCAAAACGATTTTAAAAGAAAATAATTTGAAAATTGCCAGAGCTTTTCAAAGAAACAATGTTTTTTGTATTTCCCAAAACGATTTTTAAAGAAAAGAATATAGTATTAATGCCATAACCTCTGATGCGACCCTCTGACGCCTTGTGGAAGAAGAAAAAAGAAAAAGATAAAGTTTTCCCCCAAAATGACCAAATACTATTTCGGAAATTCCAAAAAGGTTTTGAGCCACGTTCAAATGAAGGTGTTTCGGTACCGTAACCGCTGATAAATTATAATTGTTAAAATGCCCTTATAAGGGTGATGGAATGCTCAGATCACTGTTTTGACTTTAAAAATAACCCCTGTTACTAACCTCTGCTTCGTCCGACCAATACGGTTCCAAAGACCCCAATATGGACCCTATCGGACGAAAATTGCCAAAGCTATTAAAATTTACAGTGTTTTTTGGATTTTTCAAAATAGACCAACTTCTTTAAAATAAAATAATTTAGTTTAAGGGCCGAAAATCCCTCTGACGCCATTGGTATCGCCCCAAAAATGAAATGGCATGAAGATATTGATCAAATGTATTAATTTCCATTTCCAAAATCTACCCCTCCCCCTCTCCTTACAATCAAACTGTCATTGCGGCAACTAGTCAAAACAGTCCTCGAAAATCGGATGTCTTGGACGCGGCCCTGTGACGTAATTGGAAAGAGCAAAACCGAAAAAAGGAAATAAATTTCACTAAATATTCAAGGTTTATGTATTGAAAACTATACTTTGCACCCCCTTTTCCCCTCCCCTCCATCATATACCCACGGCCCATCACGATGGAAATGCTGGTATTAAACCTAGTTTCCGCAAAAAGCTGGAGGATGTTGATAAAATGTATTAATTCCCATTTCCAAAATCGCCCACCCCCCCACAATTGCCCGAGTTGTTGAGAAAAGAAATGTTTTTTGGATTTCCCAAAATTGACGTTCGATTTTGCACGACGCTTTCGGACTCGCCTTGGCCTCCTGAACACTTGTAAAAAAAAATTGATTTTGGTACCACTTGGTATTTTTCCGGGTTTTTTTTCGGGACGCCCAATTTTCCTGGACGCTTTTCCGGGACGCCAAAATGTCGGCGTATGACGTCCGGTTCCGTTGTGTCCGAGATGGCGGAGATCGTACAACAATTGCAAAAGTTATTAACAAAAGTAATTTTTTGGATTTCCTAAAAATGACCAACGATTTTCCGAAACACTAACGGACTCGCTTCGACCTCCGAAACATCGTGGAAAAAGAATTTTGCAAATCGGACAACTTTTGTACTTTTTCCGGGTTTTTCCGGGACGCCGAATTTTTCGGGACGCTTTTCAGGGAAACGAAAAAATTGGCCTCGTCAGTCCGGTTCCGTAGAGCCCAGGATGGCCCGGATCGGAGAAGAACTGTCCGAGTTATGACGAAAAGAAATGTTTTTTGGATCCCCCAAAATGACCAACCACTTTTTTGAGAAATTCAAGTAATTTTTTGCACACGTCTAAAATTTGACTGATCCTGACTATGTTTTTGGACCCGGCCCGCTGACGTGTTCGGTTCGGCGAAAAACTCAAAATGAAAAAATTTCAAATCCAAAATTCCCCTTTGGCACCCCAAAAAGGTTGACGGTAGCTCTGGGTCAAAACACGTCAATTTCTTAGTGAAAAAATTAGAATCGTTACGTTTTTAGCCGTGTTGCAGTCCGGTAGAAAGGAAACTTGTCCCCCCCACCACCTTTGAATTTGCAACATACAGTGTTTGAATTTTTTAGATGGTTTTGTTGTGTACACTTTTCTAATATAGCACATATAAAAGTAATTCGGATCCAAATTACTATCGACGTAACTTTTCTTTTCATTCACAAGAACATTGGGTACACAGAAGTAAGTTTTTATAATTTAATACATTGCTATTTGTTAATTAGTGGGTAGGAAAGTGAAGCCTAGTGACACATAATATAATCTTTTATTGCCTATACCACCAGTATGTATCGAGTACCGTTCAAGGGCGTAATAAAACAATTTACAATTTAGTACGGACTACTACTCTTCCAAGTTTTGTCGAACAATTTTGCAAGAGCATGCGAAAACTGCACTTTGTTATGGACTATAACATCACCACCGGCGAGAGAGCAATCACTGGTCCTTACGTTCCATTGCTACTGACACAGCAACGCAACCTCAATTGAAGTGAAGCTATGCTGTGCTCAGTGTCCAGGCCACGGCCTCCACAATTGTTGATACGCACTTGCATCTGGATGATGACGTAACTCCCCGCCTACCCGTGTCTGTACTAACCTCGGGGCTGCTCACTCCGCGCCTAGATGGTCTCGCACGCCCGAACTATGAGAGGGAATCACCGGCAGTTGTTTGATCATCGTAAAATTCCAAGTTCGGTTTTACATTTCCGTGTGACGGGAGCAAAATATGCAAATTTAAAAGTTGGTTTCCAGCACCAATCATGCTTTCTATTGTAGGGACCTCAAAGTTGAAATAAGGCCCGTCCCAGGACCTTACGCATTCGGCCATAAAGCTTATACCTCACGCTTTGTTCTCGTCCAAGAAGTCAACACAGTGGATATTGTGCGGCTGAGATAAATAAACGTGCTCAAGTGCTTTCCCCCCTATCAGCGCCTCTGTGTGTGCACATATTATTAAAACACTTGAGATATAAATAGATGGATTTTGCTACAAATATTTTCTCTAGTCTCAGTATAGAGAGACAACAGTAAGCGTGCAAAATGTTAAATGATAACTAGGAAACGCTCAGTTGGACGCGTTGATAAGCGAGCACGTGCTATAGCTAGACCCACAATGCACATTTTTTTAAATTTTAAAATTTGCGACGTTCGCTGTCCACAGGGCCATGTTTCCGATATTATTTATTATTGCCAAGGTATTTGGGTAAACCCGTATGTAAATCTTTACTTTGTGGATAAAATCCACCGCCATCTAGAGGACCTTGACTCATTGGGAAAAATATTTAAACTCTTTGGTGACAAAATAATAGACTGCTTCCTCGAAAGTATCTTGATTACTTCTAGGGGCAGTGCATTAGAAACTTCGCGCGTCTTTTCGTTGCCATGGCAACGTTACTTTTGTTATAATGTAATTTCCATCTACACTACTTATCGGATCAAACTAAATATAACATATTCGTGACCGGACGGACATTCTAAATGATTTGGCTATCTCAGATTTTGTCGCCGGTTAGTTTGAAAAAAAAACTTCCGATTAACTTTAATGTAACTTTTTAACTTTTTGAACGATTTTGCCACAAAACTAATGGCATTCAATCGAGAACAAAGCTTGCGGATGGTCAAAATTTCAACTCGATCCGAGCCTCCGTTCGAACGTTATGGCGAGACATACAAACAAACAAAAAAAAAACAAAACGAGTGACAAATTTTTCCGGCAGAGTCAAATGGAAACGCTCGCTTCGCTCGCTTAATAAAAACATCGAAAAATTAATAAAAATCCAATTCATTGGACCAGTCACTGTAAAACAAATACATTTATGAAAATAAAATTGGTTTAACAGTGATTTTTTTTACACGATAATACCTGTTACTAGGAAACGCTCAGTTGGACGCGTTGATAAGCGAGCACGTGCTTTAGCTAGACCCACATTGCACATTTTTTTAAATTTAAAAATTTACGACGTTCGCGTTTCCAGTATTATTTATTATTGCCAAGGTATTTGGGTAAACCCGTGTTTAAATCTTTACTTTAAAATCCACCGCCATCTAGAGGACCTTGACTCCTTGGGAAAACTATTTAAACCCTTTGTTGACAAATAATAGACTGCTTCCTCGAAAGTATTTTGATAACTTCTAGGTGGCAGTGCATTAGAAACTTCGCGCGTCTTTCCGTTGCCATGGCAACGTTACTTTTGTTATAATGTAATTTTATCTACACTTCTTATCGGATCAAAATAAAATTAACATATTCGTGACCGGACGGACATTCTAAATGATTTGGCTATCTCAGATTTTGTCGCCGTTGAGTTTGAAAAAAAACTTTCGATTAACTTTAATGTAACTTTTTAACTTTTTTAAAGAATTTGCCACAAAACTAATGGCATTCAATCGAGAACAAAGCTTGCGGATGGTGAAAATTTCAACTCGATCCGAGCCTCCGTTCGACCGCTATCATGAGCCAAAAAAGCTGCACGACTTTCCGTTGTCATGGTAACCGTACTTTGTTATAATGTAATTTCCATCTACACTACTTATCGGATCAAAATAAAATTAACATATTCGTGACCGGACGGACATTCTAAATGATTCGGCCATCTCAGATTTTGTCGACGTGAAGTTTGAAAAAAAAACTTTCGATTAACTTTAATCTAACTTTTTAACTTTATGAACGATTTTGCCACAAAACTAATGGCATTCAATCGAGAACAAAGCTTGCGGATGGTGAAAATTTCAACTCTATCCGAGCCTCCGTTCGAACGTTATCGCGAGACATACAAACAAAAAAAACAAAAAACAAACAAACAAACAAAAAAACAAACAAAAAAACAGTGACTAATTTATCCGGCAGAGTCAAATGGAAACGCTCGCTTCGCTCGCTTAATAATTTATTACACGTTTTTGAATTACAAATTATTTTTCAAGTGCGATTTCGGCGCTCAGGACCTTTGAAAAGTGACCCGAAGTAAATTTTGTAAGAAAGATTGCACTTCATATTAATTAATTAGCCCAACATGGTAGGGACCTAAAAGTCGAAATAGGGCCCGTTTCAGGGCATTCAAAAAATCATGTTGGATAAGAAAATGCTATTACATTCTTTAAATAATTATACATGGATTGCTTGTCGGAAGAAAACAATACAGCCAAATGTAACAAAACACAAAGTGTTTGTTATGAGAATGTAGATAAATGTCCCGTGCGTGCAAAGTGATATTTGTAGTTTTTTAGAAAAAAGTCTCCTTTGAGCTACGCCCGCCAAGGTGGCCTATTTATCCCGAAAAAAATGCCCGCGAATCTGTAAAAATGCAGGTAAAAGTTAATTTTTCGCCCACAGAGGGTGAAAACGAAGAGTTTGAACGTTCATTACCGGATTCCCTGGATATTTTTTGATTTTTATAGTGCAACATTAAAAACCAAATCTTTTTCATTTTCCCCCCTCCTACCCCATAGAAATGTTGGTGCAACACATTTTAAGAAGAGGAATTTTTACACGCGGCCAATTTGTAATTTCCATAACGTATCGACCAATGTAAAATAAAAAAAAACTTTTGGTACTAAATCCTTAGTGAATGTTTTGTACAGGTCCGCGTACCAATGAGATGCTCGAGAAAAAAATTTTACTAAAGATTTTGGCCCGTTAAATTTGGACATTGTCTAAAATCGGACGTCCCCGACAGCATTCAACATTGTACCGTTACGACGGGTTCGATTCCCGGCACCAAAACAATTATTGTACCAATACATACATCCCTGCCGAGGGTGTTGGAGCTCGATTTTTTTTTTTTTTTGGAAACGTTAAAATTCCAATTGTGAACATATCCAAGCGGCAAGGTGTAGAAGAAAAGTTTTGTTATTTTTTTCGCAGTGTTCGACGAATCTTCCGGGACAATTTTTTCCACCCTCTTGTGCGTCCTCCTTTGATCTTTGAAAATCACCAAAAAACAAAGCTCTAGAGTTTACCCAAAATTTTGAAAAAATTCTGAAAGTTGAAAATTAAAGGGCCAAAAATAAGAAAAGGTGACATATTTTTCGAGCTTTTTCCATTTTGGTAGATGAACAATGCCCACCTCAAAAGGTGACGTATTGACGAAAAAAAGGATAAAAAAAATCCCGGACAAAAAGTGCGGAACATCCATCGCGCGCGTTTTTTTTTTGTCGAAAATCGACGAATTGTTTTTCGAGTCGTACTGTACATCGTCGCCACTGCCAAACGAATAGAGATGGGTGAAAATGTCAAGAGGTGTTTTTCGTCGTCGACGCGTGAGCGCCCCCGATGGTGGCGGCGCCGCGTCGGCCGCCGTTTTGCTCCGTTTTTTGGTAGGCCAAAAGGCAGGAATTTGCCGAGTTGTGAAAACCTCGAAAAGTGTTTTAGACGCCGGCGGCCGCGGTGGCGGACGTATTTTTTATCAAAATCCGAAATAAATTCCGGTCATGAACGTCGCCGAGTCGGCCGCCCCCGGTGTGGGCAAACGCCCGTTTCGGCGGGCCAAAGTCGGGCCGCCCCAAAATGTGCGTTAGCAGACTCAGTATATAGTAGATGGATAGATGGATAGATGGATAGATAGATAGATAAAGAGGATTTCGTCCCTGTATTTCAACAGTTTTTAGTTTTATATGTTTATAAAACAACAAGGTAACGTTAAATGATTTTTTCAAAGGAAGTTTTGTAAATTTGTATTTATTAAATATAATAAAGATCACTTTTATCCAATTTAACGGCCTTGGCTGTTAGAGAAAATAATTTATGTTTATTACATACTCTTATATTATTGCGTGATATAGGGTCAAATTGTTAAGTATTCTGCTAATCGTGAATAGTTAAAAAAATTGAATTTGTAATGGTTGTTTTTAATCTTGTAATCTACGAGCAATGAATTAATAATTATAGGCTTATGTATAATTGGCATTGGCCAACTGTTACCTTGAGCTGAAGCGACGTAAGTATATTATATATAACCTTGTTCGTGTTCAGGCACATTACTTATACCTATTCTTACTTAGTTACAGGACGGACTTTTATAATTACTTGGGGAACAATAAAATAGAAATAAACAAGATTTCGATAAGAAAATAGCAATAACTCATTCAGCAATATTTTAACTTCGTCAGCAGAACAGCTCACGGTCTTGGAGGCTTGTAAGTAAACTTATTCCCCCCCAAATACAAAAATTTGTAAAAAAAAAAAAAAAAAAAAAACGGCAGCCAAGCTCTCCTTCAAAAGTCTTTGGCTGTGAATGTTGTGAGACAAAGAATTTGGGCCAAGCACTTCATTCTTTTTCCCTAGTTTTGCATTGAAAAGAAGTAAGATCATTTCGCGAGTTGACGAGCGCCAAGCCAACCATTTTTGTGGTAAACTAGGAAAACGCTTAAGTCCCGCCGCGTTGTTGGATGAGCGTAATTGGTGCATTGAGCTGCCATGTGTTACGCGGATTTTCTGTTGTTCTGTGAAAAAATCATTGCTTAGTCGAAGATTTTTTTTTAATTAAATTAAATTAAATAAAAAAATAACTTAATTTATTTAATTAATCGTAATTTTTAACAAAGAAAAAAATCGTAAAATTTCAATTTTCATAAGAAATAAATATTCGATTGCGCTCAAATTTAACACGAATATATTAATTCATGAAATTACAGTTCTGTGAAAAAATAATTACAATACGATAAAGCATGTAGGTGTAATAAGTCAAAGAATTGTTTAAAAAAATAAAAAACCGTAAAATTTCGATTCTCATGAGAAATAATATTTCGATTACGCTCAAATTTCGCACGAATATCTTAATTCATAAAATTAGGTTCTGTGAAAAAATCATTACAATCGGTTAAAGCATGTAGGCGTGATAAGTCGAAGAAAGTTTTTAAAAATCGAAAAAAATCGTAAAATTGCGTTTTTTATGAGAAAAAATTTCCCGATTGCGCTCAAAAACGTGGCAGTTATAAGTTCAGAGATTTCGAAGGCCTCCATGAAATTTCATCGCAATCGGAGTATCGGTTTTGCCGGAATCGTGCTAACAAACAGACAAAAATACAGAAAGAAAAAACAAAAAAAAAACATTCCAGATTTTTTTCTCCAGTGTAGTGAAATGGAATCTTCGCTTCGCTCGCTACGCTCGCTACGCTCATCCAAAAAGTAAAAATTTTAAACTCAAAATCATAAACAAAATTACTTGGCCATTGACTTTTTAGAGTTCACTTAAGGCTATTCCACCGCGTTTTTCTATTTTCCAAAATATGCTACCAAGTCAAAATATAGTTAATGGCTCTCAAACCTGGCTATTTAAGAAAATCAAAAATATTTTTTTCAAATTTTTCTGATCCGGTACACGGCCAATATAGCCACCTCAAAATAATTTCCAACTTCAATTCGCCAAGGCACACCATTCAACGTAGGGTGTTGTGTTTTTGTGACATTAATTTTCAACTGTTTTTCTATGGACTGACTGAGAGAAAACAGATTTATTTTAACAATTGTCTTTCCTGCGATTTTTTTCGTTTGGCGGTACAAATCGGTAAAATATACCGCTAAACGAAAAAATTCCCAGGAAAGACAATTGTTAAAATAAATCTTTTTTCTCTCAGTCAGTCCATAGAAAAACAGTTAAAAATTAATGTCACAAAAACACAACACCCTGCGTTGAATGGTGTGCCTTGGCGAATTGAAGTTGGAAATTATTTTGAGGTGGCTATATTGGCCGTGTAACGGATCAGAAAAATTTCAAAAAAATATTTTTTATTTTCTAAAATAGCCATGTTTCAAAGCCATTCACTATATTTTGACTTAGTAGCATATTTTGGAAAATAGAAAAACGCGGTCGAATTTCATTCAATTCAATGACCAAGTAATTTTTTTATGATTTGAAGTTTTTTTACCTTTTTTATCACGAAAATGGTTGGCTTGGCGCTCGTCAACTGGCGAAATGTTCTTACTTCTTTTCAATGAGAAAATAGGGTAAAGAGTGAAATGCTTGGCTCAAATTCTATATCTCACAACATTCACAGCCAAAGACATTTGAAGAAGAGCTTTGCTGCCGTTTTTTTTTTTTTTTTTTTTTACAAATTTTTGTATTTGGGGGGGATATCACATCTTTTTGCTGTTTGTTTCATATCAAGGCATGAAATACTTGTTAACGAAATCTCAAATACAGAGGGAAATTTCAAATGTAATTTTCCATCTAAATAACTCGGATGTACGGCTAAGACGGAGTTTGATTTACTTTCTAAATTTTTGTAAGAATTAAATTGGTGGCTGCATAGCTCAGTTGGTAAGAGCATAGCCCGGACGGCTAAGGTCATGCCAAATTTCATGCTGATAACTCATTAGGTGCCTTCATGGTGAATGCTGGAAATCAAGGTAAAAATAATATAAACTACTAGGAATGGGGGTTGAAAAAATGTGGTTTAGGAAATGAGAATAGGCCGATTGGGTTAAAACACATTAAAACACAATTATATTTAACTTATTTGAATAAAAATTCAATTTTGGATTAGGGCTATGAATTATTCCAATTTTAGGGGATGATTTAGGGGGTGTTGGGGGTGGAATATCGCTTGCCTCTCGGCGGATTATTTTTCATATTAATATGTTCCATCATGCCAAATTTCATGCTGATAACTCATTAGGAGCCTTCATTGTAAATGCTGGAATTCAAGGTATAATATAAACTATTAGGGATGGGGGTTGAAAAAATGTGGTTTAGGAAATGAGACTATGCCGATTGCGTTTAAACACATAAAAACATAATTTTAATAACTAATTTGAATAAAAACTCAATTTTGGGTTAGAGCTATGAGTTATTCCAATTTTAGGGGATGATTTAGGGGGTGTTTGGGGTTGAATATCGCTTGCGTCTCGGCAAATTATAATTCTGATATTTTTATCTACCCCTATGCCGAATTTCGCGCATGGAGCCCACGTGGTAGATATTTATTACTGGTTTTGAATTAAATGGTATAAATGGTTTTCGTTTTGGTTTTGAAAGCAAAAGTGCATGAGTCTGAGGTACATCTAAGTGTGGTCCAAGTTTCATAGTTTTAAGATGTACCGTTTACTCTGTAGGCTCTTATCCTCTCCGTCAGAATCTACATCCAGCTAGTTACCCAGCTAGCCACTAAGCCGGAATTTTTTCGACCATTTTGAGGCACTTTTTTTTACACAGAACGGGTTATCGGATCGGTCTGATTTGTTGTTTGGTAGGTCATGGACCACATATCAGGTCATATACCGAGATTCAAGATTGTAAATATTTCGGGGCGGCGTGTGCAGATAACTGAAAACCCCCCAAGTCGGGTGGGAGTAAACTGGGTCGAATTAGTCATCGCCTTCTATCAGTCGCGTGCGCTTGGCTGCGGGCAAACGACCGTCGCCCTAGATTATACGGCGCGACAAACGATAAGCCAATTATCACATTTTCACCACCAACCATATTATTTTTCTTCGTTTAAAATAAATGAACATTATCATATTATTATTGTTTGCCATACTTGATATTTTTGTATGATCTTCCTTTGACAATGGGTAAAAAACCACAAGTGCCAAGTAATAACAAAGTTAAAATTTACATAAAGGATATTAACAAACAATACAAAAATATTATGCTATCTTTAAATACAAGAACAAGAAATATAAAAATTACAACATACAATAAGACTAAATGAAAAAAAAAATACATACATATAACAAAAAGTCATTAATTAGGAAATACACAGCAATGTAAGTAAAAATAATAATAAAATTCAACAAGGAAGCTTCGCAAACGCTTTTTTCAGTCGCGTTGATGGATGAGCTTTTTTGTAAGTATTTAGTTTACGTAGGGCCACTTTTTCTTTGCAAGTGCTTTTTGAACGCATTGTAGGTGATTGTGGTCAAGTTTCGATTGAAACTTGTTAATTGTTATTATGTTCCTATATTAAAACCTTTATTTCTATGGATTCTGGCTAACTTTTTCAACTTTTCCTTTCGAAAGGTACACATCACCATAACCTTAATGTCCATGTGAAATATGAACGTTGTAGCCCCACCCGTTTGGTCAGAATCCACCCAATAGAATTGCCGCCGCAATAAATTGCACATGCACACGAATTGAATATCAATCGAATACAACTGGAAGTAGGAAAAAGTTTCCAAAAAAGTTTTTGAATAGGAATTGTCGACTCGGTGAATGATGTTAAATTTTATTTTTGAATTATTAAAAGAAAATTAATGTTTTTTTTGTCTGCGCCTTTCTAGTCGTTATTTTGTATCAGTTTTACAATTTTGCATGCCAAACATATACGTATTTTTCAGTCTTTTTTACCAGTCGCTTATTTTGGTCTGATGCTCTCATGGGTCATTCACACACACACCTTTATTTAGCCCTTTATTTATTGATTTAACGTCTATCCTAATCAGTTTAAAAATTGATTTACAAAAGACAACTAAACAAACCTTATATGCGTCGCACTTGTTGCTAGGCTGTTTTGACCTTGAGCCACCCGAATCTTGTTACTAAGCAACCTCAAGAGAATAACACAAGATAAAGCAGATTTCCTCCCTGAATTTCAATAGTTCCACTTATTTGTTCTATTTAAAAAACAAACAAGGTAGGCATACACAAGACTGTAATGTGATTTTTTAAAGTAAGTTTTTAAAATTACAACTATTTCAAATTATCGGGATCACCTTCATCCAATATTACGTCTTTGGCAGTTACACAATAACAAAATAATTGCATGATATGGGGTCAAATTGTTATGCACCTTTCGTGAATAGTTTAAAAATTGTCTTATTTTAATGGTTGTTTTTAATCTTGCAAATCTACGTACAATGGATCAATAATAAATTATGCTTCATCGGCATTGGCCAACTTTAACCCTGAGCTGTATTGACGTTAGATATAACCTTGTTCGTTTTTCGGCATTACTTATTGTTCTTGAGTTACAAGACGGTCTTATATATAAACTAGACTTCGACAACAAAAGAGCAATAATTGATCCAGCAATCTTTGAACTTGTCAGCAGAGCAGCTAACAGTCTTGGAGGCTTGTAAGTATACTTCATTATATGGTGCAACAAACAATAAGACAATTTTCAAATTTTCACCATCAACATAATATTCTTATTCATGGTTTAAATATATTAAACATTCATAATTGTTTGCTGTTGTTTGTATTTTTGTGTGTTGAATGATCTTACTTTGACAATGGATACAAAACAACACTTGCAAAGTTATTACATACTTCAAATTCACATTAAGGATATTTTTAAACGATACAAATATATTTTACAATCATTAAATACGTGCAATAAATCCAAATCAAAGAACAAATACAAAAATATAACAAAGAGAGATTAATTATGTAATACTCAGAAATTTAAAAGTAAAAGTAATAATGAAATAAAATGATCTAAAATTTTTAATTGGTTTAGTTTTTATGGTTGATACTATTAACTGGTTAAATGGCTAAAAATTTGTTGTAGATTTCTTGAATTCGGTTAATGGAAAAATATCATCAATACGATCACATGGAATGTTGATGAAATTGTGATTACTTGTCAAACTAAACATTACCTAAATCACCTAGGCGCACATACATAATCTTCGATAGATTGTGTTTGTCAAAAAAATATATTTAGGGCGCGTCCGAAATGGGGAAATAATGCACCACTCTTCTGACCCGTGCTTGACAGATCCAGTCACAAGCAACTTTGCACTATCTGAGTGATTTTAGATGAGAAATTCGAAGAACACATCACCGACATCTTATTAATTATTATTATGTTTCATGTACCCACTTGAAAATCTGAGTTGTTGGTGTTGATCATCGAATAGTAAAATGGATTTGTTTAAACCACCCCAAAGCACGGGCTTGGAATTCATATTATTACCAAAATATCACCAGGATTAGCTTATTGAAATGCGAACTACCGAGCTCACGTGGATCTGCCATGATTCGTTAGTTCCGTTTTTATAACAAAAAATAGCTGCACCACCTGCAAGCTTTCTTATGTGGTGACTGATGCTTCAGACGATTTTGATGACGAGTACTAATCAGATTTTATAAATTCTTAAACCATTCAATACTGATTAAACCTCTGAATCCTATGAAACAATTCGAGGTACGTTAACAATATCGTTTTTATTTTCATCTATCTAATTATATATATTTTTAAAAATTAATGTTTGTCTGTATGTTTGTCCTTTATGCATTACTACACCATTCATCAAATCTCCATGAAACTCGGCACATATATGTATTTTTACGAGGAAGGTACCTATGATATCCATTTTGTCGTAACACGTGGTGATCGGTGCCTGCAAAGAGGATACATTCGTTTTTATACATTTCCCACACAACTTCTTGAACGGTTAGCCGGGCCGCCTCGATCGAACGCGCATTTGGTCAGGCGCACGCCCCTCCCCTCCACCAAGCCATCTACGACCTTGGCTGCGAAGATACATCGCCGGAGCTCTCTCTCTTGCACTCATTACGCTTATGGGCTAAGACATGCTGTCAGCGGCGCTGGACGTTTATAGATATTTAATCCTGTTACGTAAATATTTGGGCTTTATGTTTTTAATAGGCCTATTAAGTTGTCAAGTGGTTAATTTCAGTAATCCATAAATGAATATTTTAATTCATATTTTGAGAACCGACCTTCTCTTATTTTATGTTGTTATACAAATTTAAGATAAAATAATTATTTTTGTAAATAAAATAAAAATGTATTTAATTTAAAATTATTTTTTAAGTGACGTGCGCCGAAAGATCGGTTACTTTACTACCCGGAACCGGAACCGAAACCAAAACCTGTAACCGCACATCCCTAAAACTTGGCACATATATGTATTTTTTCTCAGAAAAGGTTTCTATGCTATCCATTTTATTCTTACTCCTCCACGAGGTGATCGGTACCTGCAAAGAGGATACATTCGTTTATACACATATAGACTACACCATTTATCCGATCTCCATGAAACTTGGCACATAGATGTATTTTTCCACGGGGAAGGTTTCTTCACAGATCGCAGCCACGCGCGACGGGTAAGCTAGTTACATATAAAAAAAATATATTTGTGTAATCTTTTTTCCCCCAACACAACCGTAAATGCGAGGGTCTCTTGCACTTATATAGTGGCAAGTATGCTTCTAAGGCTATAAGCATAATTTTAATTAAATCATTTTCATAACAATGCGGAATTATTTTTTAAGTAGAATTGTCAATTTGTGTCGTTTTCAAAAATATATATGTTCACTGATTTCGCATCAAAAACCTTAAACGTATTTCGTAGAAATAATATTTGCTATTATACACATCAAAACATTGTGAAATTCTATGAGCGTTCACGTTGCTAGAAAATCGTTACACACATAACAAAAACTTGTAAAAATACAGCCAAAAGTTACACCGTCAAACGAAATGAGATCTGAAAAAGGGCCAAGCTCATCTACCCTTCCGCATTTGCGCATTCTTAGTTCATAAACGCACAGTGTACCGTAAAAGCATCCTTGAAAAGCTTGGCAAAATAGAATTTGCATGATATTACGTTTAAATTAATTAGAAAAAAGAACTTGGATGAACTATTACGTTAATATTAATAATTTATTATAATTATTATTATTTTTATTATTATTATTATTATTATTATTATTATAATTATTTTATTGGATGTATTTCATACAAACTCGGTCAAAACCGGAGCTAACATGTTGTACGGACTTACGTCAAGTACTTCCATGTGTATCTATATTACATACCTACATTATTACTTTGTCTTAACTCTAACTAAAATAAGTTATTTATAATATGGTTTGTAGATGATGTTTTCTTTCTGCTGTGTATGGTCGTGGCCGATTTCTCGTCGCCATCCTAGCATTTGCTCTTCGGACTATGGGAAACCACGAAAACCATGTCAGGATGGAAGCTGTCTCGGAATCTCGAAGTATCATTCTTAGTTTAGAAATTTACGAACTATTCTACACGTGTTGAGTATTACTGCCTTTTGAGTCTCGATGTAAACATTGGGTGGAAGATCTAGTTGTTTAATGCTTTCATGTAGCTTCTTCGGTATGATGCCATTAGCCGATATCACGTATGGGATTGTATTTACCTTTTTCTGTTTCCACATCTTCTTGATCTCAATTGCAAGTTCACTATACTTGTCAATTTTTTTCTTCCATGTAGTCTCGACGTTATGGCACATTGGGACAGCAACGTCAATAAGGGTAGTTTCTTGTTTCTTCTTGTCAATTATAATTATATCCGGTCTGTTGTGATGTATACGCGTTTCCAAGCAAAGATATATGGCAGCACTAAAACGCAACATGTCGGACCGATCAGTGATAGAGGCGAGCTGCTTACGGCGGGCGCTGTATATTCAGTTGGCTTCAACTTGATTTTTGTTACATTTCTGATCATTTGCGAAAACATTGTTGATTATGTCACATCGTCCGCGTATTTTATTAGTAAAATTCGTAAGTTTTGGGGATCGGCTTTGTAAATAACGGGAATTTAATGGCATTTTAAATTACAACAAATAATTGAGATTATTTGGTGATATGAGCTCGAAAAGAACAAATCACACTGTTAAACTATTAAAGACAGAAACAAGTGTATAAAAAAATGTTGAATGATGAAGATCGATGATATTTTGCCAAGAAAATGTTGCCCAATACTAATAATTTCAATAATTTACTTGATATCCAAAATCAAAAGAGATTCTAGCAAATTATAGCCCTACACTTGTTTTGCACTTTTTCTACTTCGTTTTACAATGTAAACGAAATCGGAGTAGGCCTATATATATTTATCTAGTATACACTTAGGACTTCCGGTTTTTTAAATATACATTTTATGAAAAGGAGGCCTATTGAATAGCTGATGGCCTATTTTTATTATTGTTTTGTATGTCAATAATGGCATGACGCGTCATTCTGCAGACAGCTTTTAAATCTTGTAGGTCATATCATTATACTTATTTTATAGTTATAATATAAATCGTATTTATTATGATATTATGTAAAATATTATGTATTAAATATTGGTAATCAACAATGACGGTAAATGGTATATGTAGGCCTACATTAATTATATAAGGTAGAAAAGGAGTTGGGACTTTGTGCATAAGCGCTAATACAATTAATATTATATTTGTTATTGTTTTGTTATTGTTATTATGAGTATGACTTTATTTATATTAAATTATCATAACAAAACGAAAGAAGTATATCTCAATTAAAAGTGCCATAAGAAGCGAGCAATACTGTATGTGTGTGTTTACTATGAGTTGTGAACATTCTTGACTGTTTGAATTGATTTAGTATTTATATCGTACCCTGTTAGCTTATATTTGGTATATAGCCTATAAATACCAATGATTTATTATGATATTATAATTAGAGAATTGTAATATGGATACAAATGCATCCTTGGTGTCTCATGGGTGTATTGGCGCAGGTCTGAATATAGTAATATTATTCTGGTAAACATGGTCTCGAATCCCGCATATGGAGAGCGATTTTATTATTTTGGTGCACCCCCAGCTTTTGATAATCATCATTAACAACATTTTGGGAAACACGACAATGTACGTGATTGTACAGTCATATTAACACAGGGCCCCCGACATATGTGGGGTTCAAATTTTTGCACCCGGGGGCAATTTCGGAAAAAATAGGGTTGTTTTAAATGGGGGGAACTGATATAAAAATATACATATTGTGATCTTTTTTCCCCAACACAACCGTAAATGCGAGGGTCTCTTGCACTTATATAGTGGCAAGTTGCTTCTAAGGCTATAAGCATAATTTTAATTAAATCATTTTCATAACAATGGAAAATTATTTTTTAAGTAGAATTGTCAATTTGTATCGTTTTCAAAAATATATATGTTCCCTGATTTTGCATCAAAAACCTTAAACGTATTTCGTAGAAATAAAATTTTGCTATTATACACATCAAAACATTGTGAAATTCTATGAGGGCGTTCACGTTGCTAGAAAATCGTTACACACATAACAAAAACTTGTAAAATACAGCCAAAAGTTACACCGTCAACGAAATGAGATCTGAAAAAGGGCCAAGCTCATCTACCCTTCCGCATTTGCGCATTCTTAGTTCATAAACGCACAGTGTACCATAAAAGCATCCTTGAAAAGCTTGGCAAAATAGAATTTGCATGATATTGATATTACGTTTAAATTAATTAGAAAAAAAGAACTTGGATGAACTATTACGTTTATATTAATAATTTATTATTATTATTTTTATTATTATCATTATTATTATTATATTATTTTATTGGATGTATTTCATACAAACTCGGTCAAAACCGGAGCTAACATGTTGTACAGACTTACGTCAAGTATTTCCATTTGTATCCACATTACATACCTACATTATTACTTTGTCTTACTCTAACTAAAATAAAGTTATTTAAAATATGGTTTGTAGATGATGTTTTCTTTCTGCTGTGTATGGTCGTGGCCGATTTCTCGTCGCCATCCTAGCATTTGCTCTTCGGACTATGGGAAACCACGAAAACCATGTCAGGATGGAAGCTGTCTCGGAATCTCGAAGTATCATTCTTAGTTTAGAAATTTACGAACTATTCTACACGTGTTGAGTATTACTGCCTTTTGAGTCTCGATGTAAACATTGGGTGGAAGATCTAGTTGTTTAATGCTTTCATGTAGCTTCTTCGGTATGATGCCATTAGCCGATATCACGTATGGGATTGTATTTACCTTTTTCTGTTTCCACATCTTCTTGATCTCAATTGCAAGTTCACTATACTTGTCAATTTTTTTCTTCCATGTAGTCTCGACGTTATGGCACATTGGGACAGCAACGTCAATAAGGGTAGTTTCTTGTTTCTTCTTGTCATTTAATTATATCCGTCATTGATATTATCGCGGTTTGTCAATGCAAAGTTGATACTGTTAGCACTAAAACGCAACATGTCGACCGATTTGATGAGGGCTGCTTTCGGCGGCGCTTTTATAGTTGTGTTCAATTGTTTTTGTTACATTTCTGATCATTTTGCGAAACTTGATTGATTATGTCAATCGTCCGCGTATTTTATTAGTAAAATCGTACAGTTTTGGGATCGGCTTGAAATGAATCGGGATTTTTACGCCTTTATAATTTCTACATTGATTGCATTATTGGATTATATGGTGATATGTAGCTCGAAATTTTCGACACACTCTGTTAAAATTAAAGACAGAACAAGTGTTTAAAAAAAGTTTTGATGTTAATCGATGATATTTGCCAAGAAAATGTTGCCCATACTATATTTCATAATTTACTTGATTCCGAAAATCAAAAGAGATTCTAGCAAATTATAGCCCTACACTGTTTTGAGTCCTTTTTCTATTCGTTTGACAATGAGAAATCGGAGTTGCTCTATACACTTTACCTAGTATACACTGTGGTACTTCCGTAAAAATTTTACTAAAATTTATTGTAAATAGACTATTGATAGATAGGCCTATTTTGTCTCTTGTTTTGTATGTCAATAATGGCATGACTGCTCATTCTCAGACAGCTTTAAATCTTGTAGTCATATCTTATACTTATTTTATAGTTCTAATATAAATGCGTATTATTATGTCATTTAAATATTATGATGAATATTGGTATCAACATGAGGTAATGTGTTATGTTGGCCTACTTAATTATTACGTTTGAAAGGAGTTGGATTTTGTGCATTACGCTATACATTAATATTATTTTGTTTTTATGTTTTTGTTATTGTTGAATCTAGATATTTTATATTTAATTATCCATAACAAACGAAGTTCATATCTACATTAAACGTGCCTAAGAAGCTGAGCAATTACTGTATTGTGGTGTTTACTATGAGTTTCGAACTTCTTGACTGTTTGAATTTATTCTAGTATTATATCGACCCTGTTAGCTTATATTTTGATATATCCTATAAATACCAATGATTTTATTATGATATTATAATTTAGAGATTTTAAAATTGATACAAATTCCATCCTTTTGTCATCATGGTGTATTGGGCGCAGGTCTGAATATAGTATATTATTCTGGTAAACATGGTCTCGAATCCCGCATATTGGAGAGCGATTTTATTATTTTGGTGCACCCCCATGCTTTTGATAATCATCAATTAACAACCCTTTTGGGAAGCAACGACAATGTACCTGTGATTGTACATATTTATAAGTGACAAACACGGAATGACATGTATTCTTCAGGTAAGCACATAGCGCGCTCCTCCGACTATCACTGATCGGACAGTTGCATTTTTCGCCACCAGGTAGCAACCCCTTTGCTTGGAAACGCGTATAGTTTGGTCTGTTATAACTGTGCGGTCGTAATATAATTTGATATCTTTGCTATCTAGTACTTTCTCCGGTTTGTATTTGTAGTAAGGTGTGTGTGTATCAATGAGGTTGTACTTGATTGCTAGTTTTTGGTGAATAATGTTAGCTACTTGGTTATGTCTGTAGAGGTAATCCGTTTGACATAGTGACTGGCATCCGGATATGATGTGTTCGATTGTTTCACCCCTTACACTACATTTTCTACATTGATCGTTTACTGTCGCATCTTGTATAATGTATTTTTTATAATTTTTCGTTGCAATCACTCTGTCTTGAATAGCCAGCATAAAACCTTCTGTTTCTCCCAAATAGTTCTTCGTTGTTTAACCACCTATTTGATGCTTTAATATCTACGTGACCTTTATGTAGTTCATCATAATGTCTCTTGTGTAGGGTCTATCTGAGAGACGTTACTCTTTTGAAGCGTCAGTTATGAGTTTTCCCTTGTAGATTGACATTTTCGTTTGCTAGATTGAGTGGAGTTAATGATTTGTCAGCTAGCACCACAGCCCTATGCAGTGTTGATTTGGTTGCTCTTAGTAAAAAAATATTTTCTTAAAATGTCTAGTTTTGTTTATAATATAAGTTGTTCAGATCAATTAGGCCTCGTCCTCCTTGTTTCTCTTGGAAGTGTCAATCTCTCTATTGCTGATTTAGGATGATGCATTCTGTGTTTAGTAAGTGTAGTACGAGTTAATATTTCCTGCGCGTGGATGTCTGTCTGTGTCCATTTAATGATTCCGAATGAATATGTCAGTACTGGTATAGCATATGTATTTATTGCTGTGATCTTGCTTTTACCGTTTAGTTGCGTCTTGAGGATAGATTTTAGTCGCTTCTTGTATGTATCTATCAGTTTTTTTTCATGACTTTATCTTCAATTCGGGCAGCTTGTGAGAATCCTAAATATTTGTATACTTCGTTAGCATCCATTACTCCATCCTATTTCCATCATCTAGCTGGAACTCTTCTGCCTGCGTAACCTTACCCTTTTCGATATGTAGCGTCTTACACTTGTCTACTCCAAACTCCATGCAGATATCTTGACTAAATTCAAATGTAGTATTGATTAAACTGTTTATTATTATAATTATTATTATTATTATTATTATTATTATTATTATTATTATTATTATTATTATTATTATTATTATTATTATTATTATTATTATTATTATTATTATTATTATTTGCATGATATTTGCATGCAGTGTTTGCATGATATCGTAAATGGAAAAAAACTGTGTACGGTGTAGTGTTGAAATTGAGTCTGTTGACAGCCATGTCTATTTAGGTGTCTTAATTGTCGTGGAGGCCGCATATTATCTCCTTATGCAAGCGTTTAAGATCCTGTGCATTTCAATTATTCAAATTAAAGTTGGTACTTCCGTTTAAACGTTTAAGGTCAGTTTACACTGCGATCGCCGAGTCAATCATCTCTTATGGCCTCTTGGCCTAGGGCTTTGCATCTTTAAGCCACGTAAATTTATTAACCAACCTTCAAAACACAATGATTAGAACTATGACACCATGCTTTTTAAAAAGAAATCCAAGATATAACAGCATACAAATGAAATATCACTTTTGCAATGTACTACCTGTATCATACCTATTTAAGTTTAGATTTATTTTAAAATTTTATTTCAATAGACAATATGAAGCAAACGAAAATACGGGGATTACGCGGTCGAAATCAAGAGGGAATTACTTTTTGACTAAATTCAATAACAAATATGGAAAACGGACACTTTTTTATTTGACACCTGCTATTTTCAACAGCCTACCTGGTCATCTGCGCAATCTAGAAAAGATCTCAGCCATTAAATCTGAATTTAAGTTTTATTTGCTCGATTTTTTATGTGCAGTCTACAACACCTAATCATTTATCTCAATTCCCAATTTGCTTTTAATTTTAATTTTTTATTGCAGTTGTTCATTTTACTATTTTCATTATGTATCCTGTTGGTTTGCTTTAAGATTTGATTTCGAATGACAAGTCTGTTTGTTTGTTTTTTGGAGGAGTCTTTAAATATTTAGATACTTGGTGCAAGTATGTAAATTTATTCATCTAATACTGTGTTGTTTTTGTGTTACCTCAGGTATAATATTTTTATATTCAATATTCAAGTTTTTTTTTTTTTAGTTTGTTTTGTTATACAGGACGGTGTTTCACTGAGTTTGTTCTATTTTTCTTTGTTATTGTTGTAATAACTTCGCACAACACCGTAGTTGTATGAAATGTACACATTGTTGTGGTTTAAACCACAGACAAGCCTTACTTTAAGGCTTTGTGGACCGAAGCATATAAAAAATGTACACATATGTAATTAATGAATTTAAAAAAATATATATATATTATTATTATTATTATTATTATTATTATTATTATTATTATTATTATTATTATTATTATTATTATTATTATTATTATTATTATTATTATTATTATTATTATTATTTTATTGGATGTATTTCATACAAACTCGGTCAAAACCGGAGCTAACATGTTGTACGGACTTACGTCAAGTACTTCCATGTGTACCTATTACATACATTATTACTTTTGTCTTAACTCTAACTAAAATAAGTCATTTATAAATTGTAATATTGTTTGTAGATGATGTTTTCTTTCCGCTGTGTACGGTCGTGGCCGATTTCTCGTCGCCATCCTAGCATTTGCTCTTCGGACTATGGGAAACCACGAAAACCATGTCAGGATGGAAGCTGTCTCGAAATCTCGAAGTATCATTCTTAGTTTAGAAATTTACGAACTATTCTACACGTGCTGAGTATTACTGCCTTTTGAGTCTCGATGTATACATTGGGTTGAAGATCTAGTTGTTTAATGCTTTCATGTAGCTTCTTCGGTATGATGCCGTTGGCTGATATAATGAATGGGATTGTATTTACCTTTTTCTGTTTCCACATCTTCTTGATCTCAATTGCAAGTTCACTATACTTGTCAATTTTTTTCTTCCACGTGGTCTCGACGTTATGGCACATTGGGATAGCAACGTCGATAAGGGTAGTTTCTTGTTTCTTCTTGTCAATTATTATTAAATCCGGTCGGTTATGATGTATCGTTTGGTCTGTTATAACTGTGCGGTCGTAATATAATTTGTAATCTTTACTATCTAGTACTTTCTCTGGTTTGTATTTGTAGTAAGGTGTGTGTGTGTCAATGAGGTTGTACTTGATTGCTAGTTTTTGATGAATAATGTTAGCTACTTGGTTATGTCTGTAGGGGTAATCTGTTTGACATAGTGACTTGCACCCGGATATGATGTGTTCGATTGTTTCACCCTTTGCACTACATTTTCTACATTGATCGTTTACTGTCGCATCTTGTATTATGTATTTTTTATTATTGTTCGTCGCAATCACTCTGTCTTGAATAGCCATCATAAAACCTTCTGTTTCTCCAAATAGTTCCCCGTTGTTTAACCACCTATTTGATGCTTTATTATTATTATTATTATTATTATTATTATTATTATTATTATTATTTTTATGATGATTATTATTATTATTGTTATTATTATTATTATTATTATTATTATTATTATTATTATTATTATTATTATTATTATTATTATTATTATTATTATTATTATTATTATTATTATTATTATTATTATTATTATTATTTACAGTATTAACTATGTCCTAAAAGCGGGCTTATGCTTAAAAAACTTATATTCATCCTACCCAACTCATGGGAGATGAGATGTGATTGGATTTATCCATGAGATCTTTCAGATTTGACAGCTACATTGCAGTCTTCTGTTAGATTCTTGTCATGAAAGTCAACAGTCACAACAAATAGCAGTTTTGTAAAGGTTTGTTCTGTGGTCCGGTAGCTTAATAATTGGTAGAGCTATGGCACGTTTAGCCGGAGGTTCTGGGTTTGAACCCCAGTTGGGGCAAACTTTTTCGACAACTGCTATTAATCAATAATTATTATTGTTATTATTTTCCTGCTTCATGCTTTCACAGCCCGAAATATTAGAGAAATCAAATATTTTACGAGTCATTTCGCTGTGTTTGCTTTTATTAAACCTACCTGACGTTTCGATACGACTGTGCGTATCATCATCTGAGGCAACACTAAAAAACTTTACATTTGAGATTGTTTTTGTTGAATTCTTTTGCTTCTTCTTTGGCTCTGATCGTCATTGTCCAAAGAACTAGAAACATCTTGACTTCCTTGATGCTGTTGTTGTTGTTGTTGTTGTTGTTGTTGTTGTTGTTGTTGTTGTTGTTGTTGTTGTTGTTGTTGTTGTTGTTGTTGTTGTTGTTGTTGTTGTTGTTGTTGTTGTTGTTGTTGTCTTGAGAGTAGTTTCCCTATCACCAGACTCCATGTTTTGCTTAATTTAAAACTACCAACATCCCAATTAAAATTATTGGGGTGCTTGGCAATTTCAATCGATTCTCTTATGAGTCGAGGAAAATGGCTTTCTTCTGTGCATTGAATTATGGTATCTTCAAAAAGGATCTTGTGCGTGGGATCATAAGCATTTTCCTCCACGTGTTTTCTACTGCCGAATGGTCTTCTCTTTAGTGGTTGCAGTGCGCTTTATGTTCTTTGATTCTAGTCCCAATTGTACGACAGGTTTGTCCAATGTATACCGAACCACATTTACAAGGGATTTCATAAACACCACTAGCTTGAAAAGGAATTTTATCTTTAACTGGTAACATACAATTTTGAATTTTCTTCCACGGTTTGAATATTGTTTGAATTTGTAGTTTCTGGAGGAGTCTACCAATTCTATCCGTAAGGTTATATGGCTTTCTTCTTTTTCTCTGTTCTATCTGCAAACTGAACATCATGTAGTTTAGGTTTTCTTTTAAATGCTCGCATAATCATTGTGTTATTATAGCCATTAACAAACGAGGGAGCGGAGCGACCAAGTGTCTCCATTCAACTCAAACGGCTCTCATTGTGTGATTCTGTGTGTCTGTCTGTACGTCGAAAATCAGCCGAACCGCTAAACAGATTTCACTGAAATTTTAAATAGACATCCGGTACGAGTTTATTGAGAACTGTCAACAAAATCAGCTAGATCCAGTGTGATTTAAGCCTACAATATATAAAAATTTGATTTTTTAAAATATCGACTGCATTTGATTAGTAGCAGCTAGCGGGACGAGATCTGCGTGGCTGGCATGGCATAGTGGTAAGCATTTAGCCTACCGCACGGAGGGGAGGGGTTCGATGCCCGTTAGTTCGAACTTTTTTATATTTTTACACCCATATTTTATTTTAAATGGGTGTTTAATGGGAAATAAAAATTAGGTGATTTTGTTTTATCTTGGAAATTTGTTTAATGTTTCACGTTAATACGTTTTGAACACGATTCGCATTTTGAATGTTCAATTTAAATATTTATTGTTGCAGAGTGAGTTCCAGTTTAAATAAGGTGACCAGACGGACCGGTTTTAGAAGTCAGAACAAAGTACCGTTGTCCCGATAGACTCAACTAGGGAAATGACAAAGTCGTTGTTAAACGAGTGAGTGAGCCATGTTTTGAGTACCCGGTATCATTTCCCATACCGGGCTAGATCCAGCCTTAGGTACAGGGGCCGGATACTTAACACTTGGCTCACTTACTCGTTTGACAATGACTTTGGCGTTTACCAAGTTTAATATCGCTTGTTTCAGAACGCATTTTCCCGATTCCAGACTGGTATTGTCTGATAAACGTTTGGCTATGGTAACTAGAGTATTTATTACTGAGTGCTTCTGTGGAGGATGATGGTGCGACTTTTTATGAGTGTACATATTTGTATGAGTTGGTTAACGGTAAGCTGAGTGACCCACAGGATCACCACGAGTCACAAGAACGTCTAAAAATGCCAAACGACCTTCCTTTTCAATTTCTATAGTGAACTGGATACTTGGATGTAAGCCATTTAGATCAATTAAAAAATCATCTAAAGCTTCTCTGCCATGAGACCACACTGCGAATATATCGTCAACATATCTCAACCACACTCTTGGTTTAGTTTCAAAATCATTTAAGAACAGATTCGCTACTGGTGGTGATAAGGGGCTACCCATTGGCATCCCCGATGTTTGTTTGTACAATTCACCATCAAAAGCAAAAAATGTTACCGAGAAGCAATGCTCAATCAGATCAGTAATGTGATTGCTAAGAGGTAATTTTTCTTTTAAAACTTCCATTGCATCTGGAACTGGGACATTAGTGAAAAGTGAAAACTTTTAGTGAAACACATTAGTGAAAAAAAAATTTTCACTTATGTCCCAGTTCCAGATGCAATGGAAGTTTTAAGAGAAAAATTACCTCTTAGCAATCACATTACTGATCTGATTGAGCATTGCTTCTCGGTAACATTTTTTGCTTTTGATGGTGAATTGTACAAACAAACATCGGGGATGCCAATGGGTAGCCCCTTATCACCACCAGTTTAGAATCTGTTCTTAGATGATTTTGAAATTAAGGCATTGAGTGCAGCAACTCTAAAACCAAGAGTGTGGTTAAGATTAATAAATAAATAAAATAAATTGTATTTAGATTCTACCCACTCAGTTACATAACTGATTTTCAGTGGGGGACAGTAAAACAAAGCGACCAAGCCATCCCTGTAGGCCCCGACGCAATGTGGACGATATATTCGCAGTGTGGTCTTATGGCAGAGAAGCTTTAGATGTTTTTTTTTAAATTGATCTAAATGGCTAACATCCAAGTTTCCAGTTTACTATAGAAATTGAAAAGAAAGGTCGTTTGGCATTTTTGGACGTTCTTGTGACTCGTGGTGATCCTGTGGGTCACTCAGTTTACCGTAAACCAACTCATACAAATTTGTACATTCATGAGACGTCACACCATCATTATCCTCCACAGAAGCACTCGGTATTAAATACTCTAGTTAGCAGAACCAAACGTTTATCAGACAATACCAGTCTGGAATCGGAAAAATGCGTTCTGAAACAAGCGTTACTAAATAATGGTTATTATAACACAATGATTATGCGAGCATTTAATAAATAGCATAAACTACAGGAAGTACAGTTTGCAGATAGAACAGAGAAAAAGAAGAAAGCCATATTACCTTACGTTAAGTTCACAACGGATAGAATTGGAAGACTCCTCCAGAAACAACAAATTCAAACAATATTCAAACCGTGGAAGAAAATTCAAAATTGTATGTTACCAGTTAATTAAAGGCCCTGTAAACTCTTGTGACATCACGTTCTTAAAAGATAAATTGCTAGATATTATTCACACCGCACAAAACTGCATCGAAATCGGCCCGCTAGTACTCGAGATATTCGCGCGCTCCTTCAGCGTCACGTGACCTACTGGCGCGTCACGAGGGGTCTACCGTCTTCCTCGGCCGAGCCCGCCCGCGTACCGAGATGCCAGGTAGAGAACACAAGCAGTTGCTACTGTCACTTTCAGTCGTGCCGTTGACACTTTGTGTTGTTGAGTTTAAGCATGTGCAAAGTAAGACGTTAGTTGTTTTTGTGTTGTGTTGTGATTAATTAATGCGTTTTTCTATTTTAAATAATACTTTATTAAACATATTGGTTAAAAATAGATACAAGCAGTTAATAAATAGTTATAGAAATTCCTGAGTAGTTCATTCACATTCAAATAATACAGTAAAATATGTTATGTAGAATGAATCGGGCAGTGTGGTACATTGGGGAAAAAATAGAAACAACAAAACCCACTTATTCTTGCACTCATAACACAGCAAGACACTTTTAAAAGCATAAAAAAGAAATCAAATAGTAATGAGATACAAAATGTTTCATAGAGAACTTCACAATTTTGTTAGTAAAATATCTTTTGGGAGTTTATGTTTATGTCTTTATATATATCTGGTAGAGTAGGCTAAGGTAACTGTATTGGCCAAGGTTTGAACTAAGAGTATTTTAGCTAAATTAATGCGTGATAATTTGTAAAAAAATCATACTTCATCCTCATCTATCACCACTCATCGTCTCGATTAGCCAAAGTGCATTAATATGAGACGTTAAGCAATATCCAAATCAATCAATCAATCAATCATTTTGTAAAATGGCGAACAAGTTTAGTGTTTTTCAGTGCAGCAATGCTCGGAGTAAAGACGGAGACATTTCCATGCACGTCTTCCCTGACAAAACACGATTTCTCGTTCTGTATAAACAGTGGCTCAACAAAATAAAACGCAAGAAATTTGTTCCGTCTAAAAATACACATGTTTGTTCTGTGCATTTCAATAATGACGACTGTATTTTACAAACAATGTAGAGCCTCTGTCGTATTAATGAAATCATAATTTATTTTAGAACTGATCACAATGAAAACACAGTGCACATTCGTTCGTTAAAAACTCGCATGTGGCTTTTATTAGAATTACGGAAGAACTACAAATACAATTGTTTTTATCACATATTCTTATGAAAATATAGCAAAAAAAAAAAAACTACCAAGCAAATGAACGAAACGTGTACATTTCAAATTTTAAAATGTTATTCATTTGCTGTAAATATTCTTCTACAACACCTGCTGCCGTTTTAAAACCAACATAAACACCGTCAGCCTCTGGATACTCCCCACGAATCGATTGGACAACACACGAAGGTAAGACAAATCGCCTAAATTGACCGATTTTTTGCCATGAATTCACCCAAAATACAAATCGCCTGTACGCAATATGTCTTTACAGTGCATTGGTTACATTTTCTAGCTCTTTTTAGCACATTTCACATTAAACCACAAATTATGTCTTACAGTTCTCAGGGTGTGTATATATATTAAGCACAACGGTATCAGATGCCTCGTGGTATATTATGCAGTCCGAATCTTGTCTCACGTCATTAATTAAAAATGATTCGGTGTAGCAAACCGATTCGGTATCTGTCACCATCTCAGCACACTCGCCACATGTACACCACTCCACGTTGCCACTTCTACCTTATAAATTTTCTAATCGTTTACTTTCCTATTCCTATGCAATTGTTTCGGTCATCACGGTACCAATATTCTTCTTCCGTATAACGCGGCTCGAAACGGTACGGCTTCGCTCCTGCCATAGCTATAGAATGAAACTACGGGTGAGTGCGACCATCCACCCGTTCCTCCGACTGACCGCGCTAGAAGCAGCGAGACCCCACGTGACGTCACAAGCAGGAATAGCATGGGACAGAGCAAATCTCGATAGATCGTAAACCTCTGGACCGATTTCGGCGATTTTTTATTTTGATGTATTTATAATGATGACTAGGAAATCATAGTTCAAGTAATTCCAAGAGTTGACTGGGCGTTTAAAGATAAAATTCCTTTTCAAGCTAGTGGTGTTTATGAAATCCCTTGTTAATGTGGTTCGGTCTACATTGGACAAACCTGTCGTACAATTGGGACTAGAATCAAAAGGACATAAAGCGCACTGCAACCACTATAGAAAGGACCTTTCGGCAGTAGCAAAACACGTGGTGGAAAATGCTAATGATCTTACGCACAAGATCCTTTTTGAAGATACCAAAATTCTATGCACAGAAGAAAACCTTTTTCCTCAACTCATAAGAGAATCGATTGAAATTGCCAAGCACCCCAATAATTCTAATAGGGATATTGGTGGTTTTAAATAAAGCAAAACATGGAGTCCTATGATGGGGAAACTACTCTCAAGACTACAACAACAGGAACAACAACAGCAGCAGCAGCATGGAAGTCAAAATGTTTCTAGTTCTTTGGACAATGACAATCAGAGCCAAAGAAGAAGCAAAAGAATTCAACAAAAACAATCTCAAATGTAAAGTTTTTAAGTGTTGCCTCAGATGATGATACGCACAGTCGTATCGAAACGTCAGGTAGGTTTAATAAAAGCGAACACAGCGAAATGACTCGTAAAATATTTGATTTCTCTATTATTATTATTATTATTATTATTATTATTATTATTATTATTATTATTATTATTATTATTATTTTTATTATTATTATTATTATTATTATAAAAATTGTATAAACCACACTACTTATACTCGCTCCAAATCTTCGGAAGTATACCAGTTGCCACGGGTTGCAAATAAGTATGGTAAAAGAACACTTAGCTACACTATACCTTTCTTTTTTAATCGTATTCCAAAGAACATCAGAGATTTAGAGACTATTTATGAAATCAAAAGAGAGCTAAAGGCATTTTTATTACGAAATATGCAGTGAAGTTAGGGTTGTTGTGTATTTGTTATACATAATTATTTCATAATTTAATGTACATAAATTAGCACTATAATTTTTCACTGTTCTATATCTGTTCTATTCAATGTTTATTCACTGTATTATCTGCAAACTGTTGCTTCACAAAAATGTTTTTGGCTAGTATAAGTATTTAATTTGCACATTAATTACTTGTTTTTATCTACTATTTTAATCTTTTATTTTAGAGTTATGTACATATTTTTGTTTTTATTTTATTTTTATTACACGCTGAGTCATTCACTGCTTACTGATACTTACTGTTACTTCACTTATTATTGTATTGCTATCTAGAATTTTAAAAAATTGAATTAGTTAAAAATCATTATTTCACATGCATGATTTTCTTTAATGTAACATGTTCCACAGTTAAGCTGTCCTGTGCAGCTTGTGGATGGCCGAACTTGTTTGATTAAAAAATGTATAAGAGATATGTATTTCAATAAAAAAAAAAAAAAAATTATTAATATTATTATTTATTATTATTTTATTGGATGTATTTCATACAAACTCGGTCAAAACCGGAGCTAACATGTTGTACGGACTTACGTCAAGTACTTCCATGTGTATCTATATTACATAGCTACATTATTACTTTGTGTAAACTCTTACTAAAATAAGTCATTTATAATATAGTTTGTAGATGATGTTTTCTTTCTGCTGTGTACGGTCGTGGCCGATTTCTCGTCGCCATCCTAGCATTTGCTCTTTGGACTATGGGAAACCACGAAAACCATGTCAGGATGGAAGCTGTCTCGGAATCTCGAAGTATCATTCTGAGTTTAGAAATTTACGAACTATTCTACACGTGTTGAGTATTACTGCCTTTTGAGTCTCGATGCAAGCATTGGGTGGAAGATCTAGTTGTTTAATGCTTTCATGTAGCTTCTTCGGTATGATGGCATTAGCCGATATCACGTATGGGATTGTATTTACCTTTTTCTGTTTACACATCTTCTTGATCTCAATTGCAAGTTCACTATACTTGTCAATTTTTTTCTTCTTTGTAGTCTCGACGTTATGGCACATTGGGACAGCAACGTCAATAAGGGTAGTTTCTTGTTTCTTCTTGTCAATTATAATTATATCCGGTCTGTTGTGATGTATAGTTTGGTCTGTTATAACTGTGCGGTCGTAATATAATTTGAAATCTTTGCTATCTAGTACTTTCTCCGGTTTGTATTTGCAGTAAGGTGTGTGTGTATCAATGAGGTTGTACTTGATTGCTAGTTTTTGGTGAATAATGTTAGCTACTTGGTTATGTCTGTAGAGGTAATCCGTTTGACATAGTGACTGGCACCCGGATATGATGTGTTCGATTGTTTCACCCCTTATTATTATTATTATTATTATTATTATTATTATTATTATTATTATTATTATTATTATTATTATTATTATTATTTATTATTTATTGTTTATTATTATTATAAATAATATATTATTATTTGTTAAAATATAATAATTTTATCAAAGTTGATTTAATTTCTTTGGTATTACCAATAGACCATTTTCAGAATTAACTGCGCATGCGCGCTCCGTTGCAAAGCATTATGGGAGAAAGGTGCATTTACATGCTAAATGCCATATGATTGGGATTGTTGCTGACTGCACTGCCGTTGTTGGAAACGCAGTTCTCTACACACCAGAGCATAATATGGCATTTAGCGCGTAAATGCCATTTCTCCCATAATGCTTTGCGCGCGCGATATAGAGGGCGCTGTTGATTTTGAAAATCGTCTTTTAACAATAGGATGTAAAATATCTAGTGGTCCAAAGACTTCCTTTTTGTAAACAATTCAGTCGATCATTGTCAAGTAACTATAGTTACTTGTTGATTATATTCTTGTATAAAGCTTATATTGAAACCTTAATTGGCCAAAGCCTTCCAGCTAACTTTTTCAACTTTTTCTTTCAAAAGACCCTATATAACTGTTACTTTAATGTCCATGTAAAATATGAACGTTGTAGCCCCATCCGTTTGGTCAGAATCGCGAGCCGATTGAAACTGACGAATTATATCGTATTAGCTGTAGCAGATGTAGAGCATGTTTCAAGCCATTTTTTCACCAAGAAGGAATGCTCGTACCCCAACCAACTTTGGCATGTGGTGAACTTAAATCCCCTTGATGTTGATAGTTTTTAAGTTTACATCACGTTTCATGACTGCTGGGTGACACCTCGAAATCCCCCTAACTCTGCTTGCTGTATAAGGTGCTTGAGTGTGTAGCGCACCGCGGCTTGGCTGCGGCACCCTAACGGGCTCCTATATCGAACTTGATGGTTCATCACAGAAAGTATAATTCTTCTCTTGTTTGTTCAACCAGAGTACAACCATGATGCAGCTGAGTATCTGTGTGCTGCTGGTGGCTGTGATGGGGGCAACAACGGCACAAACCCCCAGTAAGTATATAAACATAAAATGCAAGGACGGGCTTTGCTCTTCCTTTGTGTTAAGTACACCAGCAGTGCGATCACGTAAAACTCCAGAGATAACGATAGAAAACGATTTCTATCGTTATCTCTAGCTACAATAGATAACTTTTGCGATCACGTAACTACATAGCTAACGTTCTCTATAGAAAGCGATTTCTACTAGAAAACTTCTTTATCGACGTACGATAATAATTATCGACGTAGATATTATTGTACGTCGATAAATTATCGTACCTTCACAGCCATATGTTTACAGCGTTAAATCGCAAATAAAAATCATTGAAAGGCAGTGAAAAAATGAAAAAAGCGGTAAATTCAAATACGTACCAACATGACGTAAATTCATATCGTAGCCTACGTAATAAAATGATAAAAATATAATAATAATAATAATAATAATAATAATAATAATAATAATAATAATAATAATAATAATAATAATAATAATAATAATAATAACTATAAATAATAAATTAAAAAAATAGTAAAAAAAAATGTCTGTGTATTATTTATTAATTCATTGCATAATAGTAGCCTTGGTTACAATTTACAAGCCAACTGATTTTTCAAGTTTTATACAATCCCTGACCATCCAGAGAAAAGCTTTATTATTATTAGGTATGTTTAATTGGATGTAGAAAGACAGTAGGTCTTCTTGCACAACCCTATGTTTTGTATGCAAAGTTCATACTTCGATTTCCAAGGCAAAATTACAATTGCCATCCCTTACAGCCTACAAACATTGTAGAAAAGACTTCCCTTGCAGATATGTTGATTGGCCATGTTTCTATTAGCCCACCATTTGGGAAGGTATACTAGGAAGGATAAAGTGAACACAGATAGTGTAGGCCTAAGTTAACAAATAAGCAGCTACCAGTGGTGTCAAACTGTTTTCAAATATCAGGATTCAGCATTTGTATGGGTAATGGCACTTTCTCAGACAAACTACACTAATTGTTTTCCAATTTGGGTCTGTAGCAAGCATAAAAGTGTAAAATAAAAAACTTGTCTTATTATAGGTACTTTTTATAAGGGAAATGTTGAAACTAATTCTACAGAAACAAGGCATTTTTGTTTACAATTCAAAATAATTAGCATGTGTGTGTGTCACATGAACACATCTACACAAGTGCCTCAGACTGTATAAATATAATGCCTCTTTTTTATTATCATTTAGGCCCTACACAGACAATTTTGTGTAGTGTTTTACTGAATACAATTAAATTTGGTTAGAAATTACATCTTTATATATTTTGGCTTCACTCGTTGTGAAGGACAGAATTGACATTTTTAAATCTAGGGGAGAGGTGTTTTTAAATACATATATTTTAATATCCTACTGATTAATGTGGTAGCCATACTAAAAGAAGATCAATATGGTTGTAGAGGAAGTAGGAGCAAAATGTCAATGATGCAGATTTATTAGAAATGTGGTAGGCCTACATAACTAGCTACTATTTTGAGGTCTAGAGAATAATTGTGCTTATATTTTATAGTTTATAAGCATGGACCTCTTGCAGGCATACTACAAAATCAAATAGTGTCTTTGTTAAAATCAATACAATGTTTCTGTTTTAATACAATAATATTAAAAAATACATCCAAGCAAAAATATAAGTAGGGCCTACCTAATACAGTAGGCCTACCTAGGTACCGTCTACTGTAGATAGCTGTCAAGCCTATACTTACTGTACATAGGCCTAGGTGGGTACATATTTTAAAGAAATGTTACTACACAAAGGACTAAACATTACAACTACATAGTGCTTGAAAAGTTGAAAGCTGCATTCTTTAGCACCATTCACTTCAGTGTTTCTCTGCCAATCACCTACGGTACCTTGTTTAGCATTAAATATGGAAGGTACAAGTTAAGTTACCAAGTATTCAGATTTAAAATAGTTGGAAATAAATTGAAAAATTAAATCATTTATCTCAGCCGGGTATCGAACCTGGGTCTGTCATATTGGTCTTGAATTACATGTACGTGATTCAGTGTTTTGTTGATTGAGTAGGTAGAGATTCTTTTATGTGTACCGGTAACAGAGAATAGCTGTCCGTAGTGGATCATAAGGTTTGCGTGCAGGTCCGAAGTTTGATCCTTGCTCACGGCCTGGGGTTTGGTCGAACTAATGTAACTGTAGGGCAAGGCTTGGGATAAGTTCTCCGAGCAAGATAAGGGCCTACAGACTAGGGGCACTGTAGACTAGCTTAGACAAGTGATGAGTTAGCTAGGCTAGCCTATGCTAGGCCAATCCTTCTCAGGTTGACAAATGACATGCACTATCCTATCGCATTCATCACAAAGCATATATCGCAATATGAGAACAGCACCTAGCTGGTCTTACATAGAAATTAACTGCGGGTCAAAGGCCATTGTGTAGGCCCTAGACCCATCCATTATGTGTGGCATAGCCTACACCAAGCCCTAGAACCGAATACTAATGCGAAAAGTAAGGTTAGAGGAGCCCTGCGATCTAGGCTAAGCATCAAAGCCTCTATTCTACTGTACTATTCTATACTACTACTCCTACCTGCCGGGCTTAAATTGACTAGGCCTAACACTTGTGATATGACTAGTCGTAATTGGCCCTACAGAAAAATAATAGGGACTTACTACGCCTGGGCCCTAGGCCCCTAGCGCAGTGTTTGACAGGACTGTCACCACACCATGTAAAGAAGGTTAGGTTGTTATGCAGGCCAACATGTACAGGCCTACACGGCTGACGGCTGGAAACTCGGAAGGCTGTAGCAGCTGTGCCAAGAGGAGGCAAATTCAAAATAGTCTCTTATGAATTACATATTTTCGTAAGGGCGTATGGATGCCGGCTACACGGTGGACTAGAGTCCTTGTAATCTAGCCTTCATGGTAAGCTTACGCACAGTATGGGCTAGGCCCAATGACATAATATAAGCTAAGCGCTAGACACACAGTATAGCCGTTGGGAGCATAACAATTTGAACCTGTCTCTAGTAGGGAAAAACCCACCGCCGTCTAAATGTATCGTACCCTTAAATTTAACAGCCTTTGTGTTAACAAGCGGTGTAAAATCAAAACCGCAAGATGGCGATTTCTCGTTATTATTGAAGAAAAACAGTCTTTCTTCCTCAAATCTCTCAGTTACTCCGATTTCCGAACAAAGCAATGTAAGTTGGTGGACTATCATACTATTGTCTATCTGCATTAGGCTTTTAGTAATCAAAACTAGTTATTTGTGCGGAATATGTGTCTGAACAAGGTCGTGCAGGTCTAGGGTTGCCTAGGAGAGGCCTAGGGCTTGTCAAACGTGTAATGTTAGCATTAATTGAATGTAGTTCTATAGCCTAATGGAACTAAATGCTTACACTGTTGTATTATAAATAATTTTCTTTATCTGGGCCTAGGCCCCGGGACGGTTTCTGGTTTGTTTTATGAAAGTAATGACAATTTTTCTCATTTCACACATAGAAGCAAAATTTAAAATGTCCGCCATTTGTTTACGTATTTGTTTATCCCCGCGACGTTCAAATAATCCACTGCATCTTAGTTCATTCAACTAGATGAAGTATCTATGTTGCAGTGAAGTGATTTTTCCCTACTAGAGAGGCTTCAAATTGTTACGCTAGCGCTCGTTTGGAAGGATAGGAGACTGAGCGTCTAGCGCTTTGCTACGCAAAGCTTATGTACGTCATTGGCTAGGCCTTACATACGCCTACGACAAACTGAGCAATTTGAAGATTATTTGATAAAGTTATTGAACCTAGATAGTTTATTATTGTTCTGCATACCTTGTTATGTGATCTACGTGTAACAAATAACATCTAAAGTGCATCATTTTATTGTTATTAAATATAAAGAGCTGAGGCGGTATTGATATGAAACAAGTCCGCCATTTGTAATTTGAGCTTTCTATAGGTGACAACTCGTAGCGCGATCTCCTTTGCTCACGCTAAATATTTGTCACTGTAGTTATCGCTGTCTATAGAGAAGTGATGTCACGAGTTACGTGGTCGGACTTTAGGATAGTTGTCACAGAATTGAGGTAACGATAGAGAGCTCATGAGCTTTCTATAGAAATCGATTTCTACAAGCTTACATGATCGCACTGCAGGATATTTTTATGTTTTTTATTTCTACGTGGATTGAGTTAAAAGCCTTGTTTACATGGAGGACTGGGTCCAGTACTGTACTGAAATTTAAGTACGGTTCCAATGTCCTTGAAGCGTTAACATGTCGAGTACCCAACTAGAACTGAACTGACATTCGGTGCAGCATCAACGCCATCTTACGGTGATTGATCAAAACATCACCGTTGCATAACCTTACTTTCATGTCATTTTCGTCAATACGGGTAGGATTGAAGACCTAGGCCTAGGCGTGGATGATCTACATATGAAGTTGGAGCCCAACGAACAGAAGTTAAAAATAGATACAACATTTTAAAACTTATTTATTGACATTTGCAATTAGGCTGCATGTTTTTCAGTTTGGTTCCCTATCAGGAAGCTGTTTTCATGTGAGTACTCAGTACGGTATTTCGGTTCGGTTGCACCTTTTTGTCGGACCGAACCCAACCGGTTCGGTACCTGATTTTCATGTGTTTACATGAGGTACTGAGACCAAAAACCGTACTCAACTCCTAACTCAGTCCTCCATGTAAATTAGGCTAATAATGTGTAATGTAGGTATCACTACAAAAGTGATGTTTAATCCACAAAATCATTAAAAAGTTCATGGATTATTTGTTTGACTTGCAGAGTATTTTTGTTTGAACTTTTGTACTTTAGTTTATTGATTTTCCTGCTCATATCAGTTTTTATACCCGAATATGATGAGTTAATAAAAACAGCTATTTTACAACCAACTATTGTCATACATTGTTATTTTACTATAAAGTATCTACACATTCTCACATGGGATATTAACCCAACATATTTTTTTAACCACATTATCTTTAGCATAATACTCAACTTAAATGACCGTTTAACCCTCTCACACCCAAAATGTTTGGTCAATTTTAGGTAATAAATACAAATTTCTAGTTTTCTTCTCACATTATATGTGTTTTTCCAAATAAAAAAACTTGTTTTTAAGGAATTTTAGGAAATTTTGGATTGTGAATCAAAGCTTCATTTTTAATACAATTTGAATTTTGAAACACATTCCAAAACTAATATTAAAATAAAATGCTTATTATTTTGTATTTTTTCTATCGCAGGCTATTCCAGAGCACTCTTACCGATATTTTGAAAGTCAACGGAAAATGGCTAAAAGTTGGTTGGATGAAAGATGAACTTGAATAAAAAAGGAAAAATAAATAACTTTTTTTTTGGACGGGACAAAAGCTCTATTTTGGCCATTATATGCAAATTTTGGGTCATTACGGAAATGTATGTTTTGGATGCAATATTTATTTTTTAGCTATGATTTTTTTTATTGCTTCAACACACCTTTGTCTTTGGACTGAGTATAAGGGAAAAGAATTTTCTGAAATAATGTTCGATTTACGATTTTTTTGTCACATGGTACAAAAAAGAGTTTTGAACCGAAACACGAAAAAAATCGTTCATCAAAAGTTATTTCATAAAATTAGTTTCCCTTGTACTCAGTCCAGAGACAAATATGTGTTGAAGCAATAAAAAAAAAATCATAGCTAAAAATTAAATTTTGCATCTAAAACATTCATTTCCGTAATGACCCAAAATTTGCATATTTTTGCCAAAATAGAGTTTTTATCCCGTCCGAAAAAAAAGTTATTTTTTTCCTTTTTTATTCAAGTTCATCTTTCATCCAACCAACTTTGAGCCATTTTCCGTTGACTTTCAAAATATCGGTAAGAGTGCTCTGAAAGAGCCTTAAGATTTATAATTTTTCCGGGACAAACAAAATTTGTCATGCTTTTAGCCTTTTTTACTGATAAATAGTTTTAATCTTCTATTTAAAAAAATAACTTTTTGTCCTTTGGGCATGGGGGAAAATGTATTTAAAAAAGTGGAGTCAAATTAAAAATAAAATATATTTTTATTTGGATTAAAATAAAAAGTTGATGTACATTAAAATGTGCGTGGGGTCTGAACGGATTAAAAAAGAAATCTTGTAACTGTGATTTTACACGATTTTTTAAAAAGTCTTTGGATCCTGAAATTGGCGAAAATTGGTGTTTTTGGAATTTCTTTTTTTCCACATCGATACTAGAGCATCGTACTTACAATAACATTAAATGACTCTTCATGTCTTAAAAATGTGCACAAATATACAATCAAACACCCAAAAATCATTATTGACCGAACCTTTTGTCCAAGTTACAAAACAAAATCTAGCGGATTTACAGAAAAGGCTGCCGATTACGTCAATTTGGAATTTGCATAACATTAATTGATGGTTTTACTGGGTTGAGGCCACCTTCCTTTACACAAAAATATATTATATTCTTGATTTTAAGAATATTTTCATTTATAAAATAAGGGTGAAAGTTTCCTACATATTTTGGCGGGAAAAAACGGGTTAAACTTCACCAGCCTTCGTGATACCAATCAACTAATTACGTAACGATATGTCAAGTTACTCGCTTTACTTTACTTTCGGAGATTATCTTGGCTGAAGAAGCACATTTTGACATCTAGTTTATTCTAATATGCTTAATATTCTATTTTATACATTAAGTATATCACAACGTAAGCTTCTAACTGTATTTTAATTAAAAATAATAAGTAAAAATTCAATGTTGATAATAATGTTTGGAAAGGACATCAACTGTTGTTTATTGTTGACCATTGTTGTATGAACCAAAGGCCGTTTATCTTGGCGGCCGTGTTCGTCATGAAAGCCTGTGACGTAGGCAGCCGTTTCAAAATATATGTGCGGTAAATTTAAAATGTCAAATATTGACCCTCAATAGATATTAAAGGACTTAACTAAAAAACTTCAAATTAGCATTTATATAATTTTTAAACGTAAATGTACATATTGCACATACTTTTACCGATATCGGGAACTTATGCAAGTTCCCTATTATAGCCAATTTTCGTATCCAAATCCTCCAAGGTCACGCGGCATTAATATCGTCCCCATATTATTTCTTATGGAAGATTTTTGCCGATAGGACGAACATAGCTCGAAAATATCCAAGTTTGACAATTTTTTCTGGTCATGGTAGACCCAATAATTTGTCTTTTACTTTCTTAATTCATAACTAGTTAGACTGATTTTTTTCTCGTTTAGCGGGTGAATACCCCATTAAATCGTTTATTTCTCTTCTAAAACCTTTTTTATACACTTTATTGTTCGTATACTTTTAATTGAAAGAACCTGCACGCTATGTTAACATAATCTGATTTTTGTTTCGAACATAAATTTACTAAATTTACTAAACAAATTCTCAAAACATTAGTGATGAGAGGTTCAGTTTGTTAAAATAGATTTATGATTCACAGCGGTACCGGTGTTGGATAATAAAATCGTTGGCGGCACTCTTGTGAACATTGCCGACTACCCATGGCAGGTAAGTCTTATCACAACCAATCACGTTTCTCGCACCAACACATTGTAATAAACACCATATTTAGGTTTGTACATAGCATTTTTAGGAATAATTATATTAAGCATTTCCATCCTTAAATAATTTTAGTAGTATGTAATTCTCAAATAATTATTTAAAATTGATGTCAAATTTTTTTTTCATCTAAACTATATTTTTTAGAAACAAATTACCTTTTAGAATTTTACATCTGCTGGGTTAACCTCAAGTATGTGCTTAGTAACTCTGAATATTTTATATGGTCGTCAGAGTGTCAAAGTTCAGTACACGCATTGTAATGCTTTGCATCCCTGCGAAGTGTGAACGCAGCCCCAATACTTTTTAATTTTGTTTCTTTTTAAAAGGATTAAAATTATACCTAAAGTTTTCATATTGCACTATTTATTTTTGATCCCCTAGTTGAGTCGATAAGTTTTGTTTCCAATTTACTACTTGCTTACGTCTCGCTATGGCCAGGTGTGGTGCTCGACTCGATGACTGTTGTGTAGTCGAGTCCCAGTATTAGGAACTAAGATAATAATACTCAGGATAACCAATTACTACATTTAAAATATAGACGTTCTAAAATAATAGACGTAATACAATATTCTAGACAAAAATTACAGACGAAATCATGTTTAAGTCAAAATGTTGAATTAGACCAAAAGAGTAAAAATGAAATATCTGTAGAGAAAAGAAAAAATCTGGCGGTGTCAGGGGTCTATTTACTAATTGTGACAACAGTCGACTGAATCGATAACTTTAGTGAGAAGAGCAAGTGAGCTGCCACCTCGGATTTTCATTATACCAAATAAAATAGTAATTATTTACATTTTCTCCGTGTAGTTATATAATTACATATATTACTTCATTGAAACAAGTTGGCATACGCATTGCAACTGTTAAATAAAAAAGCTTATAAGCTTGGCTCAACGCTGCACGCATCCGACTGCAGCTATATATACCAGCTTATAAGCTGTATTTGGCAACAATTACGCATTTTACATTTTTTATGCCGTCTGCAAATGTTTCCTTATAGTAAAAAACGATTACATACAGCCAATGTAAGTAATTACCATTTAACTTGGTATAATGAAAATTCAAGGTGGCAGTTCTCACTTTCTCTTTTCACTAAAGTTGTCATTTCGGTCGACTATTGTCGTTTGTCCCAGTCGATCGACTGTTAGTTGTTACTTAGTAAATATTCCCCATGTATCCTTTTTTCCCGAGGATAAAATTACCACAACACCTTTGGTTATAAAATTATTTGTTTTATTATAATAATAATATTTAGATGAGCGTAGTGAGCGAAGCAAAGATTCCATTTCACTACACTGGAGAAAAAAAATCGTAAGTTTGTTTTTATTTTTTTCATTTTTTTCTTTGTATTTTTGTGTGTTTGTCCACACGATTCTGGCTAAACCGATACTCTAAATGCAATTAAAATTAATGAGGGCCTTCGAAGTCACTGAACTTACAAGTGCCACGTTTTTGAGCGCAATCGAAAAATTATTTCTTATTAAAATCGCAATTATACGATTTTTTTCGATTTTTTCAAAATTTCTTCGACTTATAACACCTACATGCTTAATCCTATTGTTATGATTTTTAATTAAACCCTAATTCAATAAAGTTATATATTCCTTTGAAATTTGAGCGTTATCTAAAAATTATTTCTTATGAAAATCGCAATTTTACGATTTTTTTTTAATTTTTAAAGCATTCTTCGATTTATAATACCGACATGCTTTCACCGATTGTAAATTTTTAGAACCTTAGTTTTATAAATAAATATATTTCTGTGAAATTTGAGCGCAATCGAAAAATAATTTCTTATTAAAAAAATCTCAATTTTATGTATTTTGCGTTAAAAAAAAATTCTTCGACTTATTACATCTACATGCCTTATCCGATTGTAACGATATTTTTACAGAACCTCAATGATAATAATTTATATATTTGTGTTAAATTTGAGCACAATCGAAAAATAATTTGTTTATTAAAATAGCAATTATACACTTTTTTTGTTTGAAAAAACATAGGCTTATCCAACAACGCGCCTGAAAAAGCGTTGCGAAGCTTCTTAATATTATATAATACTTATTAAAAGTTGTGCTACACAAAATGAAATCATCTTTCTTCTTTCAGGTGTCTGTGCGAACTAACGGCTTCCACTTCTGCGGTGCGTCGATCATCAGCACAATATGGGCTCTGTCCGCCGCTCATTGTGTCGTCGCATATACAACTCTTTCTACTCTTACCATCAGGGCGGGCACAACAGACCGAACTGTGGGTGGAAGCGATCACAATGTTGTAGAAATTATAAAACATGATAATTTCAACTCTGCGACTTACGACTTCGACATTGGTGCATACAAAGTAAGAATTATCATTTAAATGTTAGTGTACTACAAGATTCGGTGCTAGGTCCCTTACACATGAATTACATATGTACATGAGGTAAATTACACTATTCTTTTGGATTATAAAGCAGTACTTACTGTAGATGATAATCTTTAAAATTAAAATGAACGGCGCAATGGATGGCTATTCGCGATCACCAAGAACTCAATAAATATAGTAAGAATTAAGAGAGAGAAGGATACGTTTTAGGTAAATTATTGTTCGCTCGGCCGACTGACACCACAGATGTCTCAAATTTTGAGCATATGTCACGAATGTGGAAAAACAGGGCTGTCTAGTAACACATTTCAAAATTTTGTTTTTAAATAATTTATAAAAAGTTAATTAATTTTCACGAATTTTGATTTTGTTAAAAACTCCACAACTGGCTTTATTCGTGATTTTTTTCTGACAGAATCAGATAAAACTTTGAAAATCTATGACCGCAGGCCTGTCTATGTATGCTTCATTGACAATTTTGCAACGTTTCATATACTTCAGATGCATCTTGGCCGAGCGAATAGCTATGTGCTAAATGCCAAATGTGTCCCATTCCCTCTTCATGTTTTGTTATTATCTTATGGTAACAAAATGCAAAACTCAATCAATATAGTAAGAATTATTTAAACTATAAACAAATAAAATAAATTCATATAATAGAAAGGGTATCAACATGTTCCTTTTTTGAGATAATGTAAACATTAATTATATCCCAATTAAAAAACTAATAACAAGGCTGCATTCAGAAAAAAATATTGTTAAATATTTAGAAAATCAATCAGCTTACAATCTATAATAGTTTCTTACCATATTTTGTTTGTCATCTTTGGGAAACTAATACAAACACAATTGTTATAAAACACATAAAAATGGAAAGAATCTCAGATGGAGCAGAGTCACATTTCATTAGAACTAAGAGTGGCTGTGCTCAACGACCTCCATTATGTCCTAACGCATATGTTCTCAGTTGTCAATTGTAATTGGTTTCGATTCCAGGTAGGAACTCCCTTCGTCTACGGTACAAACATCAAGAACATCGCTCTTCCCACCCAGGGCTTGGATATTCCCACTGGTACCGTGACAACTGTCAGTGGCTGGGGTAGACTGTCTGTGAGTGTGTTTTCGAATATAAATGCATAATGTATTGCTCCTCTTTGATTTTCAAAATCAAATAATCGCGAAATGAGCATCATTTCAGTTCTGGTTAAGCACAAATGTAAGCATACATGAGCACATTTAACAAATTATTTTAAACTTTCCATTTTATATTTTTGGCCCAGCTTGCGTAACTAAACAAACCAGGTTTGGCCTAAATTAATATTTTATTGCAAATCATATTATTTTCAAAATTATGCAACTAAATAAAATAACATTCATTATAAAAAAAACACATGACTCAATATTAAAACAGTAGGCCCCTTCACAATAATATGTTGTACATACAATCACTATCTGGTTAGAAAACTCCTGCCTAGAAAAGCGATCGTAATAATTAATTACAATAGTTATAAATAGTTGATTGTAAATTATTCGCATCTTTAATTCTATATACTCGGTTCCATATTATGTTTCAAACATTGCTTGCTATGTTGGCTATAAGTAGCTGTGTGACCTGCTACCTAACCTAGGCATCCCTCTCGCATAGCATAATACACCTGCTGAAAGTCTAGACAGACAAGGGTGACTCAAGCGTAAAGCGCGAGACTCTGATTCGGATGGTCCCGGCTTCGAATCCCGTCGAGACCGGCAATCCAGACCAGAGGTTTTCCTCAGTCGTTTATGCGAATGCAAGGGATCGAGTCCTCTTAAACAGCCCTCGGACTTCCCTTCACAATTATTATCCAAAGTCCAAAAATTACCAATTACTCACCTGGGCCCCGATTCATGTACATTTTTATCCCGGTATAAGCAGAGTTAGGTGGTATAAGTGCGGTATAACTCCGAATCCAATTCATGAAGACTTATCCCGCCTCGCACGGGGATAAGAAAATAATGTAAACAGATGGCGGACATTTAAAATTTGCGTCTATGTGTAAAACGAGAAAGTTGTTATTACCCTCATAAAACAAATCAGAAACCGTCTCGGGCCTAGGCCCAGATGTAGAAAATTATTCATAATACAACAGTGTAGGCCTAAAGTTCGATAAGGCTATAGGACTAGATAAAATTAATACCAACATAACACGTTTGACAAGCCCTTGGCCTCTCCTAGGCAACCTAGGCCTGCACGACCTTGTTTTGACCACACATCCCGCACAAATAACTAGTTTTGATTACTAAAAGCCTTATGCAGATGAACGATAGTATGATAGTCCTAGGCTATTTCCCAAAAATTTACGGCAATAATACGCCTTTTCTTTTATTTAATGATCTCACGCAATCTTCTGTCAATAAATAAAAATGTAAAACAAAAGATGGTGCAAATTTTTAGTGTTCTTTTGCAAATCTGCTGATTTACATGGCTGTGGAATGCAGTGGAAAAAACATTTGTTGTACTTGTTGTTGGATTGAAAATTTCTGATTGGATGAGAGTTGCTCAGACTTAACCAGGCCTTATCCTGCCATGTCCTGCATTATACCGTCCTTATACCACTTATACCCGGGATAAATGTACATGAATCGGGGCCCTGAAGAGGGTCAAATCGGTAAGCTCTGATGTGTACCCTACAGCGGGCATCCGTATTTAAAAGTTCGTAGTCTTTAATAATCGTAATCGTTTCTATTATTTCAAATTTGGCTAAATTGCACATTTTTACTATTTAGTTTGCGTTAATTTGGGAACTTAATTCTTTTTGTAAGTCCTCCATTGTAAATAATTTTGTATGACAAAAAATTTAAGAATCATATTAATTAATAAATAAATATTTAGAATACAGGAATGGGATAAACGTTAAACAACTATATAAATTGTGCATAATATATACACACACATATATATATATATATATATATTGTTGTAGATTTCCGCGGCCCGTTGTATGTACAAATCACTGCCTCCTAGATGTTGCTCGTGGCTTCTCGTTCCCTGCCTGTCCACGCAACAAGTTTTGATTGTTGACCATTCTAGCGCTAGTTAAAGTCCCAAAAGCTCTGTTTTGTTTTTGTTGTCAAGTAGAGACGATTTAAATGTCATCTTAGTGTTTTGTAAATTCAAACTTTCTTTGTTCAATTTTATTTTAATTTTAATTTTATTTATAAGTTCAAAGTAAACAACATTAAAAATAAAACTGAGCTTTTGGGGGCGGTAACTATCGCTGCCAGGACAACAATTTATACTGTGCGCGTGAACAGGCAGGGAACGACGAGCCACGAGCGACATCTAGGAGGCAGTGATAAAAATTCTAGGTTTTTGGGTTAACCGCGTCAAAATGATGAACCAGTGCAGAGACTGGGCGTCCACCGACGTTTCGTCTGATCTACGTCATACATCATCAGGGTGACTGTGACTTCACGAAGGTTAAAGTCCCACAGTGACTTTTTGTTACTTTGTGACACAGTGTGACTTTAACCATCGTGAAGTCATAGTCACCCTGATGATGTCTGACGCAGATCAGACGAAACGTCGGTGGACGTCCAGTCTCTGCACTGGTTCATCATTTCGACGCGGTTTGACCCAAGATCCTAGTATTTTTACCACTGCCTCCTTTATGTCGCTCGTGGCTCGTCGTTCCCTGCCTGTTCACGCCTGGCGTGCACGTTCTTCGTTCGTCGTTCGGCGTTCACGTCCTGGCAGCGTAATTCGCGCAAAAAATCGCAATGTTACGCTTGTTTTCGTTTTAAAAAAATTACGCTCATCCAACAACGCGCCTGAAATAGCGTTTGCGAAGCTTCCTAGTTTAATTGTTACGGGCTGTACAGAGATGTGAAAAACATGCGAATAAAAATAATAACACGAGGCGTAATCACAAAATATACAAGTGAACAATTAAACAAAAATTGACACACACAGACGTAAAATTTGACAAACAACGTACCATGGACGAGATGATATTGCAATTTGCAATATTAACACACGTTGCATGCAAACTGAACCGAGTGAGTTCTTATAACTATTGATTTTGAGCTCATTGCGATTTCTATTATTTTTACATAATATTTTATAATGTTACACATTATGATCAACTTACAACAAAATCATTTCATGTGTCCGACTCTGACAGTGACCTTTTCTCACATACGGTGGCATTTTTATAAACAAAGGCGAAGGCTAACAAATCCTAATTCGTTGTGTATTAAAATACTATGCCCCCAACATAATAAAATGTATTCATATAATAATATAATTTATTCCATAATGTTATAACTGACTGATTAACCTGACTTTATTTTTATATTTACACCTATAATAAATAATAATATACTAAAATAATACTATAAAACACTTTCACCTCACAATGTCGATAATCAAGTAATATACAAACATAGAAAAACAACAATCAAGTACCGGCATTCAAATATATGTTAGGCAGTTGCACATGCAGAAACTAAAATGAGCTGTCCTAGTCTTACTGGGATTTGTCGCTTCACGTGTTGTGTCACACATTGAGATAAAACAATGCGGCGTTGCGACTTCGACTCTGTGACCTTGGCATGATGTCCGGAGTCCGTAGAGCGGGGGGTGGGGGCACTCTCTTGTTATCAACTTAGAGATGTGCTCGAAATATAAAACATGGTACTTGTTCTGGAAATTATTAATCAACTATTTCAAACTTTTTGTAATCAGTTTGCAATAATATTATGACCTCGTACAAATCCCACGCCCGCACACAATAAAATATGCACATACAAAATATTATGGGTGGCCATGTATACTCAGCGAACCTAATATAAAGTGCATAATAATTTAATTGACAAAATATTAGTTATGACCCACAATAGCCATAATAGTGCGATCAAGGTGTCTTCAAAAACACAACTATAGTGCAAAATGTGATACCAGCGTAAAAATTTGCAATTATATAGATTTTGTAATAAGAAATTCGAAAATAACTGGCTCCACGATGGGGTCTAATTATTTAACTATTAATTGACTAATTAACATTAATTAGTTAATTATGTTACAAGAATTTCAAAGTGTCAATAAATTAGTCATTTTTGGTATTATTTAAAAGCATTTTTCACCAACATAAATAAAAAAAATACATTGAAAAAATATATTGAAATATACATATGTTATAGTTAAATATGTTGATTTTGCTGATTTTTTAGTTTTTGAACCAAAAGATCGACGTTAAAGTGAAATTTCTTCTAACCAATGATATCACAGTGTTCACAAAAGAGCTGGTTACTATAATTAATACATCATTTATTAATTTTCAATAATAGTAATTACAATATATTTAACACAAATTACAATATAGCGTAAAGATGTCTAACTATGGTACAAAATATGATACCAACCTAAAAATTTAACAATCATCAAGCTTTGGTAATGAGAAATTTGAAAATAACTGGCTCCAAGTTGAATGTTTAATATTTAACTATTAATTGATTAATTAACATTAATTAGTTAATTTAGTCCTGAAATTTCAAAATGAAGAACAATTTGTAGTGTTTGGTATCAATTGAAAGCATTTTTTACCAACATTAAGAAAAAAAATACATTGAAAAAATATATTGAAATTATGTTATAGTTAAATATGTTGATTTTGTGTTTTTTTAGTTTTTAACCCAAAAGATCAAATTTTATGAAGAATTTCTTTAAACCAATGATATCACAGTGTTTACAAAAGAGCTGGTTACAATAATTAATACATCATTTTTCAATTTTCAATTTCTGTAATTACAATATATTTCACAGAAATTAACAAATTTTCTTAAATTGAAAAGTTACAGAAACCTGTTGTGTGACGTAGAAAAATGTACCATTTGACTTGTTTATCTCAATCTTAAAGATTTTTAATAAGAATTTTGAAAATCACTGGCTCCAGGCTGAGTTTTGAGTATTTAACTTTAAATTGATGAATTCAATTAATTACTTAATTGTGTCCAAAAATTTCAAAGGGAAGAAAAATTTGTCATGTTTGGTATCAAATGAAAGCATTTGTCACCAACATTAAGACAAAAAATACATTGAAAAAATATATTGAAATATACATATGTTATAGTTAAATATGTTGATTTTGCTGATTTTTTAGTTTTTGAACCAAAAGATCGACGTTAAAGTAAAAATTCTTCCAACCAATGATATCACAGTGTTCACAAAAGAGCTGGTTACTATAATTAATACGTCATTTATAAATTTTCAATGATAGTAATTACAGTATATTTAACACAAATTACAATATAGCGTAAAGATGTCTAGCTATGGTACAAAATATGAGAAAGAAAGAAATTCGAAAATAACTGGCTCCAAGTTGAGTGTTTAATATTTAACTGTCATTGAAAATTAACACTGTGATATCATTGGTTAGAAGAAATTTCACTTTAACGTCGATCTTTTGGTTCAAAAACTAAAAAATCAGCAAAATCAACATATTTAACTATAACACATGTATATTTCAATATATTTTTTCAATGTATTTTTTTTATTTATGTCGGTGAAAAATGCTTTTAAATAATACCAAACATGACTAATTTATTGACACTTTGAAATTCTTGTCACATAATTAACTAATTAATGTTAATTAGTCAATTTATAGTTAAATAATTAGACCCCATCGTGGAGCCAGTTATTTTCGAATTTCTTATTACAAAATCTATATAATTGCAAATTTTTACGCTGGTATCACATTTTGCACTATAGTTAGACATCTTTACTCCACTATAAGTATAGAAAACGAAAGTACAAAGCATATCATCTCGTTATATTACTAAATCAATGAGAATACAAGTACTAGCGTAGTCATAAACGAAATTCAAAGAAAGGCATACGACATAAAAAATCTACATGAGCATAAAAATTTTCTTTACAATAATGACATGTGACCGAGTGACGTAATTCACAGCCACCTGACAGAGGTTGTGTCAAGTTTTGTATGTAACCTAAACGTCTCAGCATGAACTTGTAATAGTAAGTGTGATAGTGGTCTTAGTTGATTGAATCGTTAGTAATATTACTTCTAGCGTTTCACAGAATACAGAGGGATGTAGGCCTATGCTCAATCTGTCGTTCAATCAAAAGAAATCGAGAGCGAGCTAAATGAACGAATGTGTTAGAGCTTGTTTGTCGGCGATTTGATGGAAGTGCATACCAGCTAAAAGATGCTTTCTATCTGAACAATTACTCATTAGTAAGCACTAAGCAGTGTGAGTGGATTTGGAAATATGGAAGGTTGAAGGAAAACAGAAGGTCACAGATTTAATAAGAAGAAGTAACTATTTAAAAAAACATCAACGGCGCATTATTGTTTAATGGGGCTTTTCTCCGCGAAGAATAACAAGGAGGTTCACACTTACCCCTCCCTGCCCGACGTTTCGGAGAAGTCACATTCTCCGTCTTCAGGGGCGACGTGTCGACAGAGACTTGTTGACTTGGGCCTGTCCACTCGCAGACTGATCAATCCTCAAGACGTCGTTAGATCTCGATTGGTTTACGTGTACGTCACTCGTCGATTTATCTAATTTAGATCTACTCCTCGTCACAGGTCCGGTTTTGGTTGTAGTGACGTCAGCAACAAGACGGCTTTGTTTACGTGTTGACGTCACTACACTACAGGTGCTGTCAGGAAGTGGCACATGTGGTGGCGGACGTGGTTTTTGTTGGTGAAGCTGTAAAACGGGCTTCCAGGACGGAGGCAGTCTTTGTCCATCATCTCGTTTATTGAGACTCGTCGGTCGCTTCTCAATCTCGAAAGCCTCACGGATAATTCGTACTGGGAGCTCTTTGATAGATGCGTACATACTGGTATTTTCAAAGTAAATAAGATGGCCGGTCTTCTTGGCGTGTTGGGCTAAACCAGACGTCTCTTTGCCACTGTTGACAGCAGCACGGTGTTCCTCCCGTCTTACTGATATGCGTCGGTTAGTTTGTCCTACATATACCTCGTCACAGGATGCACAAGGCACCTCATAAACACCCTGAGCCTCGAGGGGTATGTGCTCTTTAGCATTGCGTTACATTGTACTAATCTTCCTATAAGGGCGATAGATCGTTTTCACGTTATGTTTTCTTAACAACTTGCCTATTTTCTTTTATATATATATATAAACATATTGTTTTTTACTGGGGCTTTTTGCCGCGAATAATTTATTAAAGAAGAGGGCACTGACTTACCCCTCTTCCCCCTGACGTTTGGGGAAAAGGACCCCATCTCCCATCCTCAGAGGCCTTCACTCCACGATGGTTGTTTGGGGGCCCCTCACTCGCCAACTGACGGCCTCGGTGCTGTCACTCTGGGTGTATTTTCTCCCGTCATCGTTTTTATCCCCGTGGGGAAAAAACAAGTTTGGATGGACTACGCGTATGGGCCCTCGTTGGGGGTATAGGACGTCTTCAAACAAACAGCAGCAAAATGGGGGAAAAGTAAAGGGCCTTTTGGGAGGGGAGATGGATTTTCCCCCGAAAACTTTAAGGAGGAGGGGGGGTAAGTCGTGCCCTCTTTTTAAAAAATTTATTCGGGGAAAAAAAGCCCCGGGAAAAAAAAAATTTATGTTTACCGCAAAAAATTAAAATTTTAATTTATATATTATATATATATATATATATTAAAATATATACTATTTATTTTAATATATATATTTTTAAAATATAATTTTGAATATAGGTTTTTAAGCATAAGCCCGCTTTAAGGACATGTTAGGTTCAAAGCATTTGTGGGGGGCCCAAAATTTTTTCCCGCACAACTCCCTATGAATCAATATATATATTATATATATATAGGGTTTTAAACCTTTAGGGAAAATAACACGCTATTTTAAAAATTTTTTAAAACGAATATTAAATCAAAACTTTAAAAAGGGTTTCCCAGAAGACTAGGCTTCCATTTTAAAGAAGATTTGGGTTAAAAGAATAAAAAAACCAAAACATATATATATATATTATATATATATATATTTTAAAATATATATGGGGACATAGTATTTCGGGTAGCCCGTGTGGTTTTATTTTTAAAATTTCCCAACTTTTTCGGGCAGTTTCCCTCCCCCCATTTCAAGGAACTTTAAAACATAAAAACAATATAAAAAAAACAAACAAAAACCCACTTTTTAACATACACTGCAAATGGGGTACATAGGGCAAAACTAAAAAACTTAGAAAAAATAGGTACTTATGACAAAATATTGTAAACATCCCGATTTTAAAAATGTGAAGAATCAAACACTCTATTACTTTTTGGGGGGGGGGGGGTTGGGGGAAAAAACAGCGTACGATAGATGGGTAAGAGGTTCTTGTTGGTTTTTTCATCTTGTCAATCTTGTTGTGGGGGGTGGCCCGGGCCCAAAAAAAATTTTCAACAGGGGGAGCTTTGGTTGAATATGACTGCCCCTTTCAAAAAGTTTCCCTGTGGTGGAAAATCTTTTGCATCGTCCCGTGTTTTTCATGTTGTGTTTCCGTTTCTCCATTCCACCGCCTCTTTTTACGATTCGGGGGCCCCTTCATGTTTTCCCCTTTGGCTAAGGTTTTTGCTTTTATCAAAGTTTTTCCCGTGTCCCTTTTCGAAAACATGTTGGAAAAGACTAGGTGGTTTTTATACGTCTAACTGCAAATCTATGTTTGTCGTTTTTTCGGACAGAATTTTGCGGTTAGTTCTTTCCCACGTAAGTCTTTTCGCAACTTTTTCCCCAAAAGGGGAATTTGGTTATCCCTAGGGGTCGTTAGGGAAAGGTTTTCTTAGCGTTAAAGTAACATAGATGAAATCTTTCCCATCTGGCTAAAAAAAAGTTCATATTCTGTTTTTTTAGTAAAAGGCTTTTTATCAGTGGTTCCTTGGGGGTAAGGGAGAAAACGCCCGGTTTATCGGGGTTCATCTTTTGGGAAATCTTGATCAACAGGTTTACTCGACCCTTTTATGGAATGTCGAGCAATTTTGTTTGGGGGAAAAACCGTTAGAGAGTAAGGGGGTTTTCGTAGCCCAATCATTTCTTTACAATGTGCTCTCTACTCGTACGCTGAAGTCATCCAAAAAGTAATAATGTGTTGATGTGACACCCCATCTTCACAGTTTTTAAAAATATCTGGATGTTTTAAATATGCATTGTCAGAAGTACCTGTTTGAGCCGGGAATGCTCTGCTCCGAGATTTGCGTGGACTGTATTTTAACGGTTAAAGATGATTAAGAACATTGTAGAGTTTACTTACATCATGATGGATGTTTGAGCAGCAACTTACTTCCCGCGTCCTGGGTTCGAAGCGTAGCACTGACTTTGATTTGTGGTGACGTCAGTTCAGACGGTGGTATGGGGGAGTAAGATAGAGAAAGACGGTCCAGTGGAAGAAGTAGAAGGAAGGAAAGGAAGAAATGAGTCTGAAGACTCGTGTTCGACAACACGCCCGGGATAATTAACAAGAGCTGTTGGGCGAGTATAAGCGAGCGAAGATTTGCTTTACGTGAATGCCGTGCCCTAGGGCAGGCAAGTGAGAGAGAGAGATAGATAGATAGATAAGGGTCCCTTTATTTGTATAGGCGTGAGAGAGTGTCCTTGCTCCTATGGCTACGAGTTACGAACTTAACTAGAACGGACCTGATACAGACAGAACAAAACGAGATTAAGCAAAACAGGAAATAAATCTGATAGGTTGGAAAATAAACAATGCAGACAACCTAAGCCATTATGAGACATAACATACCACACCCAACTACAAACTAAATGGAAAACAGAAGCGTCAAAACCCGGCGACTACAGTACCTATGTTTTCTAAGCTTTTTTAGTTTTGTCTATGTATCCAGTTGCTTGTTTGTTTTTTTATATGTTTGTACGTGTTTAAATTTCCTTGAAGATGGGCAGGAGAACTGCCCGCAACGTTGGGAACTAATAATTAAAACCACACGGACTCGCAAAAATACAAGTCTGCATATTCAATCAATCCGTGAAAGTCTGCGATATAACATATATATATAATATTATTTGTACAATGTACATAATATATATTATGTTTAGTTCTTAGTTTTCGCGGACGTATAGTATGTTGTTTATTGTCTTCCGGGACATTTCGCCGCTAGTTTGAGTTTGCTGCTACAGACCTTTGTCTTAGCCTGGCACTAGACGACGTTTCGCCCAGAATCGCTCTCCGAGTCACTCCACTAGTAAGTCGAGTGCGTGTTCTTGAAAATGGAAGACGTACTAGTGAGTGACTCGTGATCATGCCAATGGCATTCTGGCGAAACGTCGCGTGCCAGGCTATAGACAAAGATATGTGCAGTAAACTCAACAAGCGCTTGAATGTCCCGGAAGACAATAACAACATATTATACATTATTATGTGTTTAAGATTGCACTGTTCGTGCTTTGTTTTATATTCCTAGTATAGCTATTTTACTTCGTATCAAGGCAAATATTCTGTTTGAATTCGTAATGTATCCTCGCCAACACGGTTTAAACCGGAAGCCATGTAAGGAGAAATACATATCTTCGCATTGTACATATTATGCCAATGTATAATTATGTTTGTGTTTGCAGGTGAAGAGGCACCAGCCCTACTTTGCTATATGCTGTACAATGTACCAGTCTGGACACAATGTGGATCTGCACCCTCCTGCAGAAGCTCGTACCTGAGCCTTTGGTGCAGTATTATCACCGGCCAATATGATATTGTGCTGGGTCGCTGCAGGAGGCTTGGATACTTGCCAGTGATAAGAACAGATCTTTTAAAATATACACAAACAAGCGTCGCTCATGTTGTGAAAGACTGAATAACACTATATTGTGGTTGTTTATTCAGTATAGTGGGCGTGTAGATTGGTTGATTGAATTTGCTTAACGTCTATTTTATGCACTTGAAGACTATTCGAGAGCGATTAGTGGTGATCAGATGAGGGATGAAGTTATGATCAGAGGGAGGAGTGGAAACCCAGTACCGGCACGTAGCAACACCTTTAGAAACAAGTACCAGGGGAACCAACGGCATAACGGTTCCATCCGAAAATACGGTGCACACTCTTGACAGCATAAACATTCTCCCTCTAACCCAGACTGGCGAACAGACTCGAGGAGACAGGTCCGTTACACTTGCTCTCAAACCCACATCGCTCTTACCATCGTATACGTAAGTTTCCGATTTAGCGGTCACCCCACTCGACCCCGGACCACGCCCGTTCTTCTCAACTTGCGGTGTTTGAGTGGAACCGGTTAAGAACGACCTCGGATAAACTCATGGTCGGGGTGGGAGGGGGAGGGGGGGTCGTGGCGAAGGGTGTTTCTCGTATGCATTCTTCTCTTCTTCATATCAACGATCGTTTTACAATACAACCTATCGACCGGCAAGTGTTCCCAACTAGTGTATGATTTGCCAGTATGACATACAAAGTTTAAATAAAAAATGTGATCACATGTTATATTATGAAGAATAACAATGTCCTTTGTTGTGCGTCCTTCCAAATGTGCATATGTGAATCATGTGTGTATATATATCTTTTTACTTTACAGCCCCTACATGTTTCAAAATCAATAGTAAGGTCCTTTGTTAATATTCCAATTTGGCGGGTTTAATATTTTTTCTACAAAATTCGAAAATTGTGTGATTTGACCTCAAATAATCAAACGGTGTTGTAAATTTAAGAATATTATGTTATCACTATATATTAAAATTAAATCATCAAATAAACAAAATAAATTATTAGAAACGTGTAACCTATAAGCACCAAGGCGTTTTTTTCTCTACACGAATTATGTGGTATTGGATAAACTTTTCTTTCAACCACTATGCAAGTTGTCAACAAACAAACTTGAAAATGGCGAAATAAATGTAATCACGAATATTTTTCTAAAATTTAATATGCATCCCTAATCTTCTTTTACTTGTAGGTGAGACTCCGGTGGCCCCCAGATTGCATTGATTGGCGGTGTCAAGCTGGCTGGTCGGCTCACATCATGGGGCTATGGTTTGTGATACGTCCCAACTACCCTGGAGTCCTACACCCGGGTGCCCTACACTGCTCACATTGGATCAGCAGAAAACCTGTGTACTTACTTTTCTGAGTTATTGCAAGACAATGTACGGAATATGAACCATTTGTATTTTTGCGGAAATTATAAATAAATAATGTCACTTATACTTGTTGAATAGTAGATGAATAATACATTGGTTCCAGGATAACCTTTGTTTTTTTTCATTTATTTTAACATAATTTTAAAACCTGAAATACTTTTATACCTTACAAGATATCATAAAAATATTGCCTGTGACATTGAAACACATTTAAACGTTCATTAAAAGCAAGATATATCTTACAAAATTTCATGTTATATCATTAACAAAATTTATTAATTCGTTTTAAGAGTCTAACCAACTTTGTCACAGATGATTCTGCACTGGGGGAGCAATTAAAATTTAAAACAGACTGACGCCATCGACAAGCGAATATGACGCAATACGACCGGCATGATTTATGAGGCAACACGATCAATCAGCCTGGACACTTTCCACCCGCGGACTAGCCGGGGGGCCAGAATCGTCACGAGGCTAATCTAACAACTTTTGAATGTTTTATGTGCATTGTTGCAGAAAAGGATGGCTACAAAAAGCACCATAACACAATCTTAGTCTTAGCCCAAGAACTGATGGACTTAGGTCCACATCAGAATTAAAAACTTCTGTCTATAGCGGAAATCGAACCCGGAACCTTCTGCATCTGAAGCAGAGCCTTCTAAACCACAATAACAACAAACACAGAAATAAGGACAAGTGGCAAAGTACCACAATTAGGGAGCGAAGCTCTTTAATGAACAGATCGTCGAAGATGAATACAAAAATAAAACAATTCAATGTGTCTTGATAATTTTGTTGGAGGTGCCGGGTAAGATTTGGACTAAAAACGGTTCGTTGCCTGTTCGCTGCCTGTCCTTGTTGCAGAGCATTGCTAGAAAAAATCATGTCGTTCAGACGTCGTTAGGTTTTTATAGACGGGCAAACAGAAAAGTTAAATTGATATGCGAGCCTTAGAGAATGATATAAAAATAGGTGCGAGTGATATTGAATTATATACTTTTTTTTTTCATTTGATCCATTATTTTAATTGCATTATTAATCATTCTTTCCTTATTTGTTTACAAAGAATTGTTTTGTTGTAATGCATTGTTGAATCTTACTATTTCAAATATTTACTCTGACTGTCGTTTTCATGTTGTCTGCATCTCTGTAATTAGATTATTTAGTTGTCCTCCTTTGAAAATAAGTTTTTAATCTGAATAGAGAGACGTTTAATACCTAAATTTTATATATAAATATATTAATAAATTAATAAATAAAGCATTGTCGAGATGAAGGCGAGCATCTCCAACGTGTATATTTTGGGCTGTGAAGTGTGTATAGTAAGAATTAAAGTGACAAAATATAGAGCTCATTACTGTCAGTTGTTGAGTTGACTCCTATTCGTCGGTTTTGGACAACCCTTCTTACTACCCAACTAGCCTTAATATCGTTGTATTGCCAGATTGGTCGGGGCTAAACTAGTTGGAACCCTCCTGTGTACATTCCAGGCCATAGCCTTTTTCAGTAGCTACGAATATGAATTTGATCAAAACAAAAGTTTATTCAACCTTTCGGCGCCCCAGGAGGCATCTGGATTTCCGTTATCTGTAAGGTACAACATGAAATACCTCTGGTTTTTTTTTTGTCCCCAGAATGTGGGATAGAAAAGGTATCTTTCCCAAATACAATCGCCATAACCCAGAAAAGGAATGTGGTTTCTTATATACGCCGCCGTTTGACGCACCCCAGATTAACCCTGGTTTCCAAAGAACTTGTGTTTCCAGACTCCAAGTTTACAGTTAGTTAAGTTTTTGTACAGTTAAAACACGCGTATACCTATATGCTAGCCCTCCTTATATAGACCAATCAAACTTATTTGTAAAAAATCTAGCCATAAAAAATCGAAGTGGTGATGTAGGTGATTTAAATAGGACCATCTACAACCACAGATAAACGGTTTATACACATTTACAAAAATCTGATTTCCCGAGGCGTTTTGTGGGACAGTTTGTGTATAGTTTAAGGGGTATTTAACCGCTGAAAGACTCAATAAAAATATATTTCATTCAGGCTAACTAGTAATAAATTGTAGCATTACAGAAACATTATGAGGACCACTTGACCGTCGGCCGAAAATTTGTCAACATGACTTTTTCGAGTTAGGTCCGCATCGGCAAAAAATCTCCCTAAGAAATAACATGGGACGATATTTATGGCCCGTGGACCTTGTAAGGATTTTGTGATCTAAAACACTATTTGGGGCCATTATTTTTGACATACTCTACAGCCTTTTCTGTAACATGCTCTATATTTTGTTTTGGTAATTTGGGCAAGTAGTTAGGATCAAAAATATGCTGAGTACCAAGATGGGTGTGATTTTTGGAATGCAATATTTTTGCGTGTTTGAGGTTAATTGTGGGGCACAAGGTTTCAAGACACGTTTGTAAAAAATAAAATGGCATTGTAAGATTGGAACTATACTATAGAATCTATGTGCAACCAAAAAAAAAACATCTTAAAGCCGGTTTAAGAAAATTTTCCCAAAACACCATTTTTTCGCAAAATTGTAGATTAAAAAAAATTGAAAAATTGATTTAAATCACAGCTAGCAAGTAATAATTTTGAGGGCTAAATGTCATTTTTTATTTAGTGTTGTGTGGGTATAGAACATGGGTTTAAAAAGTATTTAATTTTTCGAGTGAATAGGACACACGTCGACAGTTGCAAACAGAAAGCTGTCCGCTCAGCCGGGAAGAATTCCGATGTATATAAGACTTTCCATAGTTGTTCTAGACAGTATATTCCTACATGGACAGCCCTACATTCTTAGATTATCAAAATAATAGGATCATTTCACGAAATGGCCATTTTAGGCCATTTTACCGGACGGGGCAATGAGAGAATGCCACATGGAAAAAATTATGTTAAGAAAGGTTTTATTGTTTTAAAACTGCTGTCCATAATTTTTTTATGATAAAAATTTATTTCTAAATATAATATTGGAAAAAGAATTTGTATGCTACATTATTAGAACATTACAGTTTCAACTACTAAACTTGCAAAACTTAATTTGTTTTACCTTAATTTTTTTCTGAAGCATAGCTCGTGCTCTCAATTGGCCCCCAGTTTATCAAAGTTTAACTTTATTTGGCTGTGTATATCCTTGGGAATCAACGTTATGATAATTAGTAATGGATATAAATAATTGAAATTTAGAACGATTGGCGACTTGTGATTTTTCCTTAGATGGTTACGATATCCAAAAGAAAACCACTGCCTTTTTAATATTAATAAGATGGTACAAAATATATTTTACTTTTGAATGACGAAAAACAATATTTGTGTTTAAAGGTCATCACTACCTGTTTGCCACGTCCAACTCTGCGTTTGCCGTCAGCATTGAAAGATAGGCCAAGCTCCTCCATCTCCTTCTCTTCTGCCACCCTCTTCCCTTTCCACCACATTCAGTCTCTCCTCACGGTACACTACTGCGATAAGATTGCACAATGCACACGGATTGCATAACAATCGCATACACTGGAAGGAGGAATAAGTTCCAAAAAAGTTTTTGAATAGGAATAGTCGACTCGGTAATATGTTTAATTTTATTTTTGAATTATTCAAAGAAAAATACGATGTTTATTTTTGTCTGCGCCTTTATACGTCTTTATTTGTATCAGTTTTTACATTTTTTGATCCATGCCAATATATACAGTCTTTTTCAGTCTTTTTTGAACGGGGCCCATCGCTATTTTTGGTCTGAATGCATCTCATGGGTCATTTCACACACACACACACCTTTATTATTCTTTATTTAACGGCATCCTATCATTTAAAAACTGATTAACAAAGGACAACTAAACAACCTTAATGCGTCGCGCTTGTTGCTAGGCTGGTTTTGCCTTGAAGCCACCCGAATCTTGTTACTAAGCAACCTAAAATGAATAACACAAGATAAACAGATTTCTCCCTGAATTTCATAGTTTCCAACTCATGTTGTTTTTATTTCAAAAACAAACAAGGTAGGCATACACGAGAACTGTATTGTGGATGTTATAAAGTGAAGTTTTTAAAATTACAATTATCTCAAATTTCGGGATCACCTTCATCCCAATATTACGGTCTTTTGGCTGTTACACAATTACAAAATAATTGCATGGATATGGGGTCAAATTGAATATGGCATTACATAGTGAAAAGTTTCAAAAATGTCTTTGTAAAGTTGTTTTTAATCTTGCAATCACGTACAATGGATCAATAATTATTATGCTTCAATCGGCATTGTCCAAATCTAACCCTGAGCTGTAATTGACGTAAGTATAATAACCTTGTTCTTTTTTCGCAATTCCTTATTGTTCTTGAGTTTACAAGCGGACTTATATATACAACTAGACTTCGATAACAAAAAGCAATAACTCATTCATGCAATCTTTTGAACTTGGTACATCAGAGCATTTTACTGTCTTGGAGGCTTGTAATTTTATTTATTATATGGTGAAACAAACAATAAGACAATTTTCAAATTTCACCATCAACATATTCTTATTCTTGGTTTAAAATTAAACCTTCATTATTGTTTGCTGTTGTTTGTATTTTTTGTGTGTGAATGATCTTCACTTTGACACGGATATAAAACCACACTTTGCAAAGTTATTACATACTGTCACATTCCATAAGGATATTTTCAAACGATACACAAATATTAATAATCATTAAATACGTGCAATAAAATCTTATTCTAAAACAACTACAAAATATAACAAAGAGTGATTACTTATGAAAAGTTAAAGTAACATTATAGTGAATAAAATTATCTAAAATTTTTTAATTGGATAGTATTATGGTTGATTTATTACTGTTTAAATGGCTAAAAAATTTTTGTAGGTGTCATGAATTCGTTAATGAGAAATATCATCATACGATTACATGGAATGTTGATGAAATTGTGGATTTCTGTCAAACTAAATATTACCTCTATCAGCTAGGCGCACATACATAATCCTTGGAATAATGGTTGTTAGTCAAAAAACATATTTTAGGGCGCTTCCGAAATGGGAAATAATGCACCCTCTTCTGACCCCGTGCTTGACAGATTCCATTCACAGGCAAATTATGGCACTACTCTGAGTGATTTTAGATGAGAAAATCGAAGAACACAATCACCCGACAGATCATATTAATTATTATTATGTTTCATGTACCCGCTCACAAATCTGAAGTATTTTGGTGTTTGATCATCGTATGTAAAATGGAATTTGTTTAAACCACCCCAAAGGACGGGCTTGTATTCCTATTAGTACCAATTATAACCAGATTAAGCTTATTGAAATGCGAACTACCGGGGAGCCTTTACGTGGATCTGCCATGATTCGTTAGTTCCCGTTTTTATAACAATAAATAGCTGCACCACCTTTTAAGCTTTCTGTATGTGGTGACTGATGCATCAGACTGATTTTTAAGATGAGTACTAATCAGATTTTATAAATTCCTAAACCATTCACACTGAATGAACTCTCTGACATCATATGAAATAATTCTAGGTACGTTTTTCCCTTTTTTTTTAAGCATAGTCGTGCTCTCAAATTTGGCCCCCAGTTATCAAAGTTTAACTTTTTTTTGGCTGTGTATATCTTGGAATCAACGTTTTTTGAAATTGTAAATGGAAATTAAAAATTTTAAATTTAAAGATTTGGGGACGGTGATTTTTTCCTTTTAAAGGTTTCGATATCCCAAAAGAAAACCCCTGCCTTTTTAATTTAATAAGATGGTACAAAATTAAAATTTTTCTTTTTAATGACGAAAAAAAAAAATATTTGTGGTTAAAAGGGCATCACTTCCTTTTTGCCACGTCCAACTTTTGCGTTTTTCGCAGCATTTAAGATAGGCCAAGCTCCTCACCTCTTCTCTTTTCCACCCTTTCCCTTTCCACCACATTCAAAATCTCTCCTCACGTACACTGCGATAGATTTTGCACATGCACCGGATTGCATAAAAATCGTACAACTGGAAAGGAAAAGTTCCCCAAAAAAGTTTTTTGAATAGGAATTTCGACCGGTAATATGTTTAATTTTATTTTTTGAATTATTAAAAAAAAAATTTTATTTTTGTCTGCGCCTTTAAGTCTTTTTTTTGATCAGTTTTACATTTTTGCCATGCCTATATACGTTTTTTCAGTCTTTTTTGCCATCGCTATTTTTTGGTCTGATGCTTATGGGGCATTTCACACACACACCCTTTATTTTTTTTTTATTTAACGCATCCTAAACTTTTTTAAAAACTGATTAACAAAGGACAACTAAAAAAAAACCTTAAGGTCCGTTTTTGCTAGGCTGGTTTGCCTTGACCACCCGATCTTGTTACTAAGCAAATAAAAAAGAAAAAACACAAGATAAACAGATTTCTCCCCCTGAATTTTAAAGTTTCCACTCATTTGTTTTTATTTAAAAACAAACGGTAGGCAACACAGAACGTATTGTGATTTTTATAAAGTAATTTTTAAAATTACAATTTCTCAAATTTCGGGATCACCTTCTCCAATATTACGTCTTTGGCTGTTACACAATTACAAAATAATTGCATATAGGGGTCAAATTGAATGCAAATTTGTGAAAATTTCAAAAATTTTTCTTTGTTTAAAGGGTTTTTTTTAATTTGCAATTTACGTACAATGGTCAATAATTAAATTTTGCTTCATCGGGATTGTCCAAAAACTAACCCCGGCGTATTGCGTAAGTATATAACCTTTTCTTTTTCGGATTTCCTTTTTGTTCTTGATTTACAAACGGACTTATATATAAACTAGACTTCGATAACAAAAAGCAATAACTCATTAGCAATCTTTGAACTTGTCCAAGAGCATTTTTCGTCTTGGAGGCTTGAATTTATTTTATTTATGGTGAAACAAACAATAAGACAATTTTTTCAAATTTTTACCTAAAACATATTTTTTATTTTTTGGTTTTAAAAAAATTAAACTTCATTTTGGGGTTTCTTTTGTTTGTATTTTTTTTGGGGTGAATGACTTATTTTGAAACGGATATAAAAACCACACTTGCAAAGTTATTACATACTTCAATTCCATAAAGGATATTTTCAAAACGATACACAAATTTTAAATAACATTAAATACGTGCAAAAAAATCTTATTCAAAAACAACTAAAAAAATTAAAAAAGTTTTGATTTTATAAAATTTTTAAAAAGTAACATTATAGGGGAATAAAATTATCTAAAATTTTTAAATTTGGAAAAGTATTTATGGTTATTTATTACGTTTAAAAGGCTAAAAAATTTTTTGTAGGTTTATGAATTCGGGTTTAAAGGGGAAAAAAATCATCAAAAACGATTACTGGAAAAGTTGATGAAATTGTGATTTCTGTCAAACTAAATATTACCTCTATCAGCTAGGGCACATACATAATCTTGGATAATTGTTGTAGTCAAAAAAATATTTTTAGGGCGCTTTCCCAAATGGGGAAAAAAATGCCCCTCTTCGACCCCTGCTTGACAGATCCATTTACAGGCAAATTTGCACTATCTGAGTGTTTTAGATGAGAAAATCGAAAAACTCACCGACAAAACATATTAATTATTATTATGTTTCATGTACCCCTCAAAAATCTGAAATTTTTGGTGTTTGATCATGTATGTAAAAAAGGAATTTTTTAAACCACCCCAAAGGACGGGCTTGGGTATTCTATTATTTCCAATTTTACCAGGGTTAGTTATTTAAATGCGAACTACCGAGCTTACGTGGATCTGCCATGATTCGTTAGTTCCGTTTTTTATAACAATAAAAATGCTGCACCACCTTTAAAAAACTTTCTTATGTGGTGACTGATGCATCAGACGATTTTTAAGATGAGTACTAATCAGATTTTATAATTTTCCTAAACCATTCAAAACTGAAATAAAAAAAAATCTGAATTCATATGAAATAATTCTAGGTAGGGG
>JAMZAV010003027.1:0-63494 GCA_024449915.1 Sweltsa coloradensis
AATGTTTGATATAAGCTTAAATGTTGATTTAAATTTAAGTGGAACGTTGTATGACAATCATTTCTTGTCAAATTCCGGGACGTTCGGATAGCTAAACAAGTTTGCTAGTTGTAATTTAAGGATATCGGATATTGACCGGATATTCCAAATGTTAGATGAAAATATTGTCAACACATTGAACAAATATCAAATGCTGTGTGGGTTCGGCTGTGAATGCTGTGAGATATAGAAGATGAGCCAAGCTTTTTATTCTTTCTCACTAGTTTCGCTTTTTGAAAATAAGTAAGATCATTTCGCCTGTTGACGAGCGCCAAGCCAACGATTTTTGTGGTAAAAAAGTAAAATTTTTAAACTCGAAATCATAAACAAAATTCTTGGCCATGAACCAAATTCAATGGCCGAGCCATTTTTTTTATGATTTCGAGTTTAAAAATTTTACTTTTTTACCACAAAAATCGTTGGCTTGGCGCTCGTCAACAGGCGAAATGATCTTACTTATTTTCAAAAAGCGAAACTAGGGAGAAAGAATAAAAAGCTTGGCTCAACTTCTATATCTCACAGCATTCACAGCCGAAGACTTTTGAAGGAGAGCTTGGCTGCCGTTTTTTTTTTTTTTTTACAAATTTTTGTATTTGGTTGATTATTACATTTTTTTGTTGTTTGTTCGCTATCAAGGTGTGAATGATTAAATTTGTTAAGTTCAAAGTTGTTTTTTTTACATTTTTGGGCCCAGCGGTCCCCCCAAAGATACCCCTTATATAAATAAATAAATTTTTATTAAGAGTCTACCCACTCAGTTATATAACTAATTTTCAGTGGGGGACTTTAAATCAAAGCGACCAAGCCAACCGTCAGGCCCCGACGCAATCGACGAGTGAGCGATAACCAACCAAAGATCGATATTTTTAACAGGAAATATATCAATCAGTGGTATGGACAGTGCGAACACCCGCGGATCAACGCCAGAATCAACAAGGCCGATTCAGAACAACTCTGAAATTTATTATGTGATTCGTTGTTAGGACGGCTCCAAAGTCACCGTTTACAAACTCCTAAGACAAGAACTGATAGACTTAAGTCCAAATCAGAAGTTAAAAAACTTCTGACTTTAGCGGGAATCGAACCCTGGCCCTTCTGCATTGGAAGCAGATACGCTAACAACAAGACCAACGCGCTAGCATAAGCACTAGATATTTATAATGGTTAAGAGCATGTTTAATTTCAAGCTTGTACAAACTACTACGCCTGAGTAATAACGCGTTTTGATTTTGCTAGGACGGCTCCAAAGTCACCGTTTACAAACTCCTAAGACAAGAACTGATAGACTTAAGTCCAAATCAGAAGTTAAAAAATTTCTGACTTTAGCGGAAATCGAACCCTGGCCCTTCTGCATTGGAAGGAGATACGCTAACAACAAGACCAACGCGCTAGCATAAGCACTAGATATTTATAATGGTTAAGAGCATGTTTAATTTCAAGCTTGTACAAACTACTACGCCTGAGTAATAACGCGTTTTGATTTTGCTAGGACGGCTCCAAAGTCACCGTTTACAAACTCCTAAGACAAGAACTGATAGACTTAAGTCCAAATCAGAAGTTAAAAAACTTCTGACTTTAGCGGAAATCGAACCCTGGCCCTTCTGCATTGGAAGGAGATACGCTAACAACAAGACCAACGCACTAGCATAAGCACTAGACATTTATAATGGTTAAGAGCATGTTTAATTTCAAGCTTGTACAAATTACTACGCCTGAGTAATTACGCGTTTTGATTTTGATTTTAATTTTCCCCGGTCCCAATTGCCCGGTTTTGGTTATATGAGGTACATCTGAGTGTGGCCCAAGTTTCAAAGTTCTAAGATGAACCGTTTTTTTAGTATAGCGTATTATTCATAAGAGTACGGAATTACCTACTTTTGATAATTTTGATTTTCTCCGGTACCCGTTACCCAATTTTGCTTTCCATATTCAAAAGTGATAAAGAATGAGAGATATCAAAATGTATTCCACGTTTAAAACATCTCAGTTGTAGCGTTTTCTTTGAATGATTCATCTCTTAAAGTTCAGATATGTTTTTTGTCATTTTTGGGCCCATGGTCATCCCCAAATTTAGCCCCTTGTGTTTTGGACGCAAGATATTTATAATGGTTAATAGCATGTTTAATTTCAAGTTTGTACAAATTACCACGCCTTGGTAATTACGCGTTTTGATTATCATCCAAATTTTGATTTTCTCCGGTCCCTGTTACCCGATTTTGGTTTTGAAAGCAAATATCACTGCGTCTGAAATACATCTAAGTGTGGTCCAAGTTTCATAGTTCTAAGATTTACCGTTTTCTCTGTAGGCTATATTAATCTCCGCAGAGAACTCCTAGCCAGCCAGCCAGCCAGCCACCCACCCACCCAACCACCAGCCAGCCGAAAGGAATTTGACGATGTTGAGAGCCTTTTTTAACACAGAACGAGTTGTCGGATCGGGTTGATTTTTTTTTTGGTATGTCATGGACCACATACCAGGTCATATACCGAGTTTCAAGATTGTAACTCTTTCGGGGCGGCGTGTGCAGATAGCTGAAAACCCCCCAACTCTCGTAGCTGTATATAGGGCTGAAGTTCGTGTCGCCTAAGCAGTCGCATGCGCTTGACTGTCGGGCGACGACCGTCGCCCTAGATCAGTGCGTTCTGAAAGCCGTGGAGTAATAATATAACATTTCAGACCTTTAACTCAATATTATCCTCTCCCTCTTATGTTCATTCAATGAGTCTTATCATATAAAGTTGTAAGTATTTTTCGTCTTTATTTACCTCGTTGCTTGTGGTTAAGATTGTTTAGTATTTTTATGAAATGTAGGGTAATCGTCGCGATAAACCTGGTATAGGCGCTCCACGCTAAGAAAGGAGATGCGCGCGCTTTCGACGGGCCAATCAGCGATCGTTATTTTAAATTGGAGCCTGCTGAATGGCTGCAATTCACCGTTAAAAGCGCGCGCAACTCCTTTCTTAGCGTGGAGCGCCTATAGAAATTGCCTTATAAGTTAGGCGCATTAATGCCAACATACATTTCCTGGCCTGAGTTATATCATTTCACGTGGAGTACTATTGTTTCAATCTAGGGAGACGGTCGTCGCCCGGCAGACAAGCGCATGCGACTGCTTAGGCGACACGAACTCCAGCCCTATATACACCTACCGGAGTTGGGGGGTTTTCAGCTATCTGCACACACCGCCCCAAAAGAGTTACAATTTTGCAACTGGGTAATATGCCCCTGGTTTGGTCCATGACATCCCCAAAAAAAAAATCATCCGACCCGACAACTCTTTTTCGTGTTAAAAAGGCTCTCAACATGTCAAATTCCCTTTCGTGGGGGGGCTGGGTGGGTGGGTGGCGGGCGGGCTGGGATTCTCTGCGGAATAATTTAGCCTACAGAAAACGGTAATCTTAGAACTGTGAAAATTTGGACCACACTTAGATGTTTTAGACGCAGTGACTTTTGCTTTAAAAAACCAAAAATCGGGTAACAGGGCCCGGAGAAAATCCAAAAATTTGGATGTAATCAAAACGCGAAATTTCCAACCCTTTTTTAATGTTTTCGAGTTTAAAAATTTTATTTTTTAACCACAAAAATCGTTGGTTTGGGGGCCTCGTCAACAGGCGAAATGACTGACTTTTTTCAAAGTGAAATAGGGAAAAAAGAAAAAAAGTTTGGCTAAACTTCTATATCTCACAGCACACAGCCGAAGACTTTTGAAGGAAAGCTGGCTGCCGTTTTTTTTTTTTTTTACAAATTTTTTGTTTTTGGGTTGGATATAGGTTTACATAGCGCATTTTTATATTTTTACTGGAGTCGCTTGCCGGGGGTACCGAATTTCGTTACAATCCTCGCGCTACTTTTTTCCAATATAGTGAAATAAACTTTCAAAATTAACGGGGGTAAATGTTTTTTTTTTAAATTTGATTTAGTTTTTTTTAAATTTTTTCAAAAAAAAAAAATATTTTTTAATGCAAGGGGTCAAATAGTACCTTTTTTATAGAATTTTTGAAAAAACACAGTGCAAAACAGTTAAAATCGCATTTTTTTTTTTTCCCGGAAAAATTTAATAATATTTTGTAGTTTTTGAGAAAAACAAAATCTGAAAATTTTAAAAATTTAAAAAAAAAATTAGGTGAACTTTTACAATTTAAAAAATTTTTATTCAATTCCTAAAATTTTAAAAACTTTTCTTCAAATCATAAAAAAAAATCCCCCAAAATTTAAAAAAATCTTTGAAAAAAAGTGAAAAATAATAATTGTTTCACAAAAATATCCTGATCTTGTGAATTAAATTGAGTAGTGAAAGGGTTGACGAAAATCCCCGCCCCCCCCCCCCCCCCAATTCCCACCAATCGTCTCGATTATCCTTACCCTTTCAGGGCGCGTTTTTACCTAACTTAACAATGACAACAATTAAAATTTTATACTCTATTGTAAAACTTTGATATTTACAAAACCATATCAATTAAATTACAATATTGCCTTTTTTGGGGGATAAAAATAAAATTACCAAAAACCGGGAGTTTTTATTCAAGAAACAATGTGACTTTAATTTTGGAAACAATTTTGGAAGGGGTGTTTATACAATAATTTAACCCAAACCCCAATGTGCGCTAAGCCATTTTTTCAGTCTAGGTTGGAAAAATTTAAAATTTTTTAGGGCGTACTCTTGCTGTAGGGTTTTGAAATTTCCCTTTTAAAAAATTTTTTTAGTAACATTATTTATAAAAATTCCTCAATTTCCAGAAATCTTTTGTGCACAAAAATAAGGGTAAACTTGTGAAACACAAAAATTTTTATTACAAATTTGTTTTGGGTTACAAATCAAAATAAAAAACACATGAACGTAAAATGTTATAAAAACCCTCAAAGCCCTTTCAAAGCTGATTTTTAATACTTGCAGGGAATTCTATAAAAGAGCTTTTTGGGGCCCGGGAACAATATAAAACGTAACTTAAAAATTATGCCGAGGCCTCTTATTTAAAAAAAAAAACAAATTTTTTCGGGTGAAATTTTCCCCCCCCTCATTAATTGATCGGTATAAAACCTGTGATGGGTGAGGAAGTTCACCCAAAAAATTCTTTTTTTTAAGAAAGTAGTGGCCCGGCCCCAAAATTTTTTAAAGTTACGTTTTTTTTTAGTTTTTTATTGCGGGTTTAAGACATTTCCCGGAAATCACAAAAAAATTAAAAATCGAATAAAATCATGCCCCAAGTTGGTATTGGAAAATTTTGAAAAAACACACAAATACAGATGTAAAAAATCCATTTCAATCGCGATAATTTCCCCTTTCCCGCCTTCAAAAAATTGTTTCGGACCCTACTTTAAACCATTATTATCTTTTATTTCCATTGTTAACGAAAATAATTTTTTAAATTTGTTTTATAAGGGAATTGATAGCATAAAGGTGACACCGGAGTTTGATGTGAGAGGTGCGGATAAATACCTGAAAAGGGAAAATCATAACTGAAATTTTTTTCCAAAATATTTAATGCGAGTGCGAGGGATTTGGTCCTGAATTAACTTCACAAAATTTTTTTAATTTTTACGGGAAAGCTTAAGCCCCGCCGCTTGTTGGAGGGCAAATTGGTGCTTTGACTGCATGTGTTATGCGGATTTTCTGTGTTCTTTAAAAAAATTATTACTAATTTCAAGATTTTTTTTAAATAAAATAAAAAAAATTCAAAAAAACATTTTTTAAAATTAATCAAATTTTATATAAAAAAAAAATCAAAAAAATTGGGGATTTTTATCAAAAATAATTTTCGATTGCGTCAAATTTCAACGAAATTTAAATTTTTAAAATTTTAAAGGTTCTGTGAAAAAAATCATTACAAAAATAAAGCTGTAGGTTTTTATTAGTCAAAAAAAATTTTTTAAAAAAAAAAAAAACCCGCAAAATTTCTATTTTTTGAAAATAATTTTTCCCATTACACTCAAATTTCACACAATATCTTTTAATTCATTAATATTAAAGGGGGCTGTGAAAAATAATTGAAATCGGATAACCATGTAGGTGTTATTGGTCGCTAAATTTTTTTAAAATCGAAAAAAAAACAAAAAATTGCATTTTCTGAGAAAAATTTTTTTGATTGCCTCAAAAAGGGCAATTTTTGGTCAAGTTTCGAAGGTTCCATTTAATTTTACGCAAATTTGGGGAATCGGTTTAGCCCCAACGTGTTTAAAAGGCACAAAAATCAGAAAAAAGGGAAAAAAGAAAAAAAACATCCGGAATTTTTTTTTCCGTGTAGTGAATGGATCTCCGCTTTGCTCGCTTTGCTCCCAAAATTTATTCTTTCTCCGTGTTTGTAAATTGATACAAAAATTCAGAAGAAACGGAAAGCAGCATATTTGGCTCATCCCCCCGAGGATCCTGTTCCGTTCTTAATCTAGGAGAACGCTTAAGTCCCCCGCGTTTATGGTGGCTTTTTTGTGAGTTTTTTTGTTTGCGTGGGGGCCACTTTTCCCTTTTCAAGTGCTTTTTGAAGCATTGTAGGTGTTTTTGTCAAGTTTCTATTGTTAATTGTTAATTTTATTGAATGACGTAGCGATGAAGAAAGACTTTAATTTCACTGACCCCAAAAAATTTTGCTCGGTGTTTTTTTTTTTTTTTTTTGTATGTTTGTTCGCTCTCTACCCCGGGAAAAAAGGGATATGCGATTTGTTTTAAAATTTGGGGGGGGACCTTCGAAACTCTGAATTAGTTGCTACGTTTTTTGGGACAATCTAAAAAATTTTCCATGAATATCTCTTTTTACGATTTTTTTCGATTTTTTGTGCGATATTTTGAGCCCTTTAGGCCAATTCTGCCAAACGGGGGGTGCTACAAAAGTTTTATATTTTGTGATGGAATTAAGGTTTGGTGATGTAGTACATTTGAAAGAAAAAATTTAAAATTAGCCAGAATCTATAGAAAAAAAGTTTTTAATAAAAATTTTTTGATTTGGGCATATTTTTTTTGTGTCATTTGGGGGGAATTCGACCAAAAGGGGGGGGGGGGGGGGGGGGGGGGGGGGTGGGGGGGGGGGGGGGGGGGGGGGGGGGGGGGGGGGGGTGGGGGGGGGGGGGGGTTTTTTTTTTTGGGGGGGGGGGGGGGGGTTTTTTTTTTTTTTTTACCCGGGGGGGGGGGGGGGGGGGTGGGGGGTTTGGGGGGGGGGGGGGTAAATTTTTTATCAAATCGCTTATTGCCGTTTTGTCCGGTAGGAGCGACAAACAGAAAAATAAAAAAAAAAAACACCCGAGCTAAAAATTTTTTGGGGGGTTTTAGTGAAATTTGAATCTTTGCTTTCGCTATCCAATGATTTACAGTTAAAACTAGAAAAACGCTTAAGTCCCCCGCCAGCTTTGGGATGAGCGTTTTTTGTAAGTTTTTTTTGCGTGGGCCAGGGTTTTCCTTTTTTTTCGGGAAAATTCTTTGTGAACGCTTTGTAGCGATTGTTTTTCGAGTTTCTAATTTACATCTAAAATTTTTAAACATCAAAAAAAATCATATCAAAAACGTTTTTTCTATGGATTTTCCCCACTATTTTTTCAACTTTTTTTTCAAAAGGTTACTTCACCATACCTTTAAAGTCTATGTAAAATAGATTATGAACGTTGTAGCCCCAACCGTTTGGTCAGAAACGGCCAAAAGTCACGAAAAATCCCCTAAAAATCGAAAAAAAAAAAGTAAAAGTGCGATATTCATGAGAAATATTTCTTCGATTGTACCCAAAAACGTGGCACGTCTAAGTTCAGAGATTTCGAAGGTCCCCTTTAATTTTCATCAAGATCGCTCATGCCGTTTGCCCGGAATCGTGTGCGAACAAACAGACAAAAAAACAAAAAACAAAAAAACAAACAAAAAAACAATGGAGCTAAATTTTTTGAGGGGTCAGTGAAATTGAAGTTTTCGCTTCGCTCGCTACGCTCATCTAACTAGGAAAACGCTAAAGTCCCGGCTACGCTCATCTAACTAGGAAAACGCTAAAGTCCCGCCGCGTTGATGGATGAGCTTTTTAAAGTTTTTAATTTGCGTGGTATATCTTTACTTTTGCAAGTGCTTTGTTTTGCTGCCTACGCATTGTAGGTGAATGTTGTCAAGTTTATTTTGTTTCTTGTCAATTGGTATTATTTATAGTAAAAAACTTATATTAAAAGCTTTACTTCTATGGATTCTTGCTAACTTTTTTAACTTTTTCTTTCAAAAGGTACTACATCACCATAACCTTAATGTCCATGTATAATATGAACGTTGTAGCCCCACCCGTTTGGTCAGAATTGGCCCAAATGGCACGAAAATATCGTACTAAAAACCAAAAATCTTATATTAAAAGCTTTATTTCTATAGATTCTGGCTATTTTTTTCAACTTTTTCTTTCAAAATGTACTAAATCACTATAACCTTAATGTCTATTTATAATATAAACGTTGTAGCCCCAACCGTTTGGTCAGAATTGGCCTAAATGGCACGAAAATATCGCACAAAAAATCGAAAAAAATCGTAAAAGTACGATATTCATGAGAAATATTTCTTCCAAAAACGTGGCAAGTCTAAGTTCAGAGATTTCAAAGGTCCTGCCAAATTTTCATCCAGATCGCATATGCCGTTTGCCCGGTAGAGAGCGAACAAACAGACAGAAAAACAAACAAAAAAAAAACAGAAAAAAAACAAAACAAACAAACAAAAAAACACTCGAGCTAAATTTTTTGGGGGGTCGGTGAAATTGAAGTCTTCGCTTCGCTCATCCAATTAATGTGATAGTAGGAATCTTCGCAAACGCGTTTTTTATTCGCGTTGATGGATGAGCTTTTCAATAATAAAATGTTAATATTGATTTTATATTATAATAACATTTTAACACGGCCCATACAAAGCAATCATTGGGTCTGTTGGATATTTGATTGTTTGTAACAAGGCTGTGAGTAAGGTATTAAATATCCTGTGAAGTGTTCATACAAGGCTGTGAGAAAGGTCTAAAATCTATCTATATTTTCGTGCTATTTGGGCGGATTCTGACCAAATGGGTGAGGCTACAACGTTTATATTTCACATGGACATTAAGGTAAGGGTGATGTATTGACTTTTGACCGAAAAAATTGAAAAAGTTAGCCAGAATCTATAGAAATAAATGTTTTTGGATGAGCGAAGCAAAGACTTCAATTTCACCGACCCCCAAAAATATTTAGCTTAAGTGTTTTTTTTTTTCTGTCTGTTTGTTCGCCCTCTACCGGGCAAACGGCATATCCGATTTTGATGAAAATTGTCGGGGACCTTCGAAATGACGGAACTTAGATTTGCTACGTTTTTGGGTACAATCGAAGAAATATTTCTCACGAATATCGTACTATTACGATTTTTTTCGATGTTTATTGCGATATTTTCGTGACATTTGGGCCGATTCTGACCAAACGGGTCTGGCTACAACGTTAATATTTCACTTGGACATCAAAGTCATGGTGATGTATTGCTTTCTGAAATAAAACGTTGAAAAAGTTAGCCATAATTTATAGAAAAAAAGCTTTTAATATAAGTTTTTTGATTTTTTGTGCGATATTTTCGTGCCATTTGGGCCAATTCTGACCAAACGGGTGGGGCTGCAACGTTCATACTATACATGGACATTAAAGTTATGGTGATGTAGTACCTTTTGAAAGAAAAAGTTGAAAAAGTTAGCCAGAATCCATAGAAATAAAGCTTTTAGTATAAGTTTTTTAAGGTAAATTATACCAATTGACAGGTAACAATAGAAACTTGACAACAATCACCTACAATGCGTAGGCAGCAAAACAAAGCACTTGCAAAAGTAAAGATTTCCCATGCAAACTAAAAACTTTATAAAGCTCATCCATCAACGCGGCGGGACTTTAGCGTTTTCCTAGTAATATTAAACACCTCAAAACACTCAAATTAAAACCTTTAATTCTATAGATTCTGGCTAACTTTTCAACTTTTTCTTTCAAACGTCAATACATCACCATTTCTAAATGTGCATGTGAAATATGAACGTTGAAGCCACACCCGTTTGGTCAGAATCGGCCTAAATTTCACGAAAATATCGCACAAAAAATCGAAAAAAGTCGTAAAAGTCCGATATTCATGAGAAATATTTTTTCGATTGTACCCAAAAACGTAGCAAGTCTAAGTTCAGAGATTTCGAAGGTCCCCTTTATTTTTCATCCAGATCGCATATGCCGTTTGCCCGGTAGAGAGCGAACAAACAGACAGAGAAAAAAAAAATATTTAAATTTTTTCGGGGTCGTTGAAATTGAAGTCTTCGCTTCGCTCATCCAAAAATGTTTATATTAATTTAAAATAATAAAAACATATTAACACGGCCCATACAAAGCAATTATTAGGTCTGTTGGATCTTTGATTGTTTGTAACAAGGCTGTGAGTAAGGTATAAAATCTCCTATGAAGTTTTCATACAAGGCTGTGAGAAAGATCTAAAATCTATATTTTCGTGCTATTTAGGCGGATTCTGACCAAACGGGTGGGGCTACAGCGTTCATATTTCACATGGACATTAAGGTAAGGGTGATGTATTGACTTTTGGAAGAAAAAGCTAGCCAGAATCTATAGAAATAAGGATTTTAATATTTAACACCTCAAAAAACTCAAATTAAAACCTTTATTTCTATAGATTCTTTTAGGCTATTTTTTTCAACTTTTTCTTTCAAACGTCAATACATCACCATTACGTTAATGTGCATGTGAAATGTGAACGTTGTAGCCACACCCGTTTGGTCAGAATCGGCCCAAATTTCACGAAAATATCGCACTAAAAAACGAAAAAAATCGTAATAGTACGATATTCATGAGTAATATTTCTTCGATTGTACCCAAAAACGTAGCAAGTCTAAGTTCAGAGATTTCGAAGGTCCCCGACAATGTTCATCAAGATCGCATAAGCCGTTTGCCCGGTAGAGAGCGAACAAACAGACAGAAAAACAAACAAAAAAACAAAACAAAAAACAAAACAAAAACAAATACAAAAAAACACCCGAGCTAAATTTTTTTGGGGGTCTGTGAAATTGAAGTCATCGCTTCGCTCATCCGATAAATGAAATAAATAACTAGTGAATGTAGCCGGTATCAAAGATCCATTATTTTAGCAGGGGTCGTCAACTCTAGGCCAATCAGGCAACCATTTGTCATCTGAAGTGATCTTGAATGGCCCTTTAAAACGCCTTATCAGAGATCCGTGACTCACAGATGTCTAAAGGCAGGGATGGAGTTCCAAACACTGACAGCTCTCTGGTAGAATGACCTTTTGTTAGCCCGTGTTCGCGGAAAAGGAGACCGTGACACTAAAATACCCAGTACAAAATAAAATAAAATAACACTTAATTAAAATTTGGATGGGAAAAAGAAGAATAATGCATTAAATTATTTAAAATAGCAACCCCCCCCCCCCCCCCCGAAACCGAATTTAAGACAAATTTAATAAAATAATCAAATCGAATCAATATCAAATAAAAACATATTTCACTTGACTAATGTATCTATTGTATTACATATTACTAAGTCCTGAAATTAAGACTGTATGCCAAGCTCGGGCCAAGTTCAAATCCACCGCCATCTAGAGGACCTTGACTCCTTGGAAAAACTATTTAAACTCTTTGTTGACAAATAATAGACTGCTTCCTCGAAAGTATTTTGATTACTTTTAGGTGGCAGTGCATTAGAAACAAAAAAAAAGAAACAAAATATATATATATATATATATATATGTTTTTACGTAGATTTTCTCGGATATAATGTGACATAATGAAATTCTTTCGAGTTTCCGAGTTAAATAAGTTTTATTACCAACGTTTCGAACAGTTCTCCCTGCTCATTCTCAAGGTAACGACATACAAATTAAAAAACATTGAGTAAACAAACAAGACAATAACAAATAATATAAAAGACAAAACAAGTCACTGCAACTGCTCAGCATTACATTTAAGATCTTTGCGATGACCTTAACAGGCGTTTGGTAGGTGGAGCTTCAGGTGGGCTTCTTTCTTCTCCTATCCACTCTAGCTGGAGGAACTACATTTTCCGTGGCAACTGGGGGTATTATCGGCACCACATGGCTATCACGTAGCGCCAGTTTCCAGGTGGGTGCTAGTCTTTTCGCATCATCTCGTATGTTTAAGTTATGCGGTCGTTTCTCCATTTCGACGGCTTCTCTAACAATACGAGATACTTCATGGTCCACTCTGGCAACAGTCTTTGCGTTCGCGAAATCTATCCAGTGCTCCTTCTCAAAATAGTGCTGATATAGTGCTGAATAGTGAAAGATCTTAAATGTAATGCTGAGCAGTTGCAGTGACTTGTTTTGTCTTTTATATTATTTGTTATTGTCTTGTTTGTTTACTCAATGTTTTTTAATTTGTATGTCGTTACTTTGAGAATGAGCAGGGATAACTGTTCGAAACGTTGGTAATAAAACTTATTTAACTCGGAAACTCGAAAGAATTTCATTATGTCATATATATATATATATTAATATATGGATTGTTGTAGGTTTTCGAGGCCCGTCATAGAATAAAAACAAGGATCTTGGGTAAAACCGCGTCGAAAATAAGCTGAACCAGGGCAGAACCTGGGCGTCCACCGACCGTTTCGTCTGTACTACGTCAGACATTTTCAAGGTTGACTGTGACTCTACGGAGGTTGGAGTCACACACTCAGTCACAGACAACTCTACGGAGGTTGGAGTCACACACTCAGTCACAGACAGACACTGTGACTCCAACCTCCGTAGAGTCACAGTCAACCTTGAAAATGTCTGACGTAGTACAGACGAAACGTCGGTGGACGCCCAGGTTCTGCCCTGGTTCATCTTATTTTCGACGCGGTTTTACCCAAGATCCTTGTTTTTATCATATATATATATATATATATTTTTAGAATCACAATTGTAAACTTGTCGGGTTATTTCGCCACGTCGATTTGACTTACCCATGTCAACGTTTCTGGACCGCTCTGGGTCCTGTCATCAGGACGACTGACTGCTGAAGCTCTCGCTCGGACTAGTTGAGTCGGAAGTAGATGCTCAGTTGTTGATACTGCGCATCGTCATCAAACACTGCCTAATAGTAAAAGTTATAAGCACGTGACCACACGTGTTGTCAAGGTAAAATATCGTTATTTCTCATTAGCGCGTGACATAGCACGTGTTGTCATAGTTTTCCTATTAAAGTTCGTATTTAACACTTCACACGCGGGCGTTACAAATTAAAAACTCAAGTGGTTAACTGCACTGCCACTTGGTTCACTACCCTGTCCACGAGTTCTCAAAACGTGTCATTATAGTATTGTTATTTAAAAGCCTATCCTTATCGTTAGAAATTAAAACGTTAGAGTTTAAAACACTAGAATTAGCTACGACTGTGACCTGTGTGGTGTTGTCCCCCGTTTCAGACGATTTCAAGGCTGGTGCTAACGGAGTCGAAAATGTAGCAGATTGAGTAACTTTAATTGCCGGTAACCAAGTATCACTAATCTTATAAAGACCTTTATTGTCATCAGCGTTGATATTGTGAGGTTTCTTTATCACTTCAATGGCTTCCCGAATTAATCTGGGCCACAGCCTATTCTCTTGTTTAAGTATCCTGACTTCATTAAAATCAAATGCGTGAGTACTGTCAGTAATATTGTCGACCGCATGTTTAGCTACAGCCGATAAGTTAACTTCAGCCCGCTTACAATTTCCTTTGTGATCCCTTATCCTGTCCTGCACTGTTCTCCCAGTTTGTCCAATGTAGACCACCCCACACTTACAGGGTACTTCATACACTCCCGGCGACGATGACGATGCGCAGTATCAACAACTGAGCATCTACTTCCGACTCAAACTAGTCCAAGCGAGAGCTTCAGCAGTCAGTCGTCCTGATGACAGGACCCAAGCAGCGGTCCAGAAACGTTGACATGGGTAAGTCAAATCGACGTGGCGAAATAACTTGACAAGTTTACAATTGTGATTCTAATACTTCGGCCACGAAAGCCTTAAAAACTTAATTTATCTGTATATATTTTATCTTTATTTTTGTTTATTTAAAAAATACCAAATTTGAATCTCCAAAGTATTCGTGTATAGAATGGTATGCATTTAGCTTCAAATCTCTGTGAGGCTATGCACATGTTGCTGCGACGCTGTACTCGATACCACACGGGCCCATTGTTCATTGCAAGCCGCACAGAGCACGTACAAACTTTATCGCTCGCATTAAGATTTCTTTTATTGTTTGTAAAATAAGAAGGAGCTCCATTGTTCTCGACAAGAACGACCGAAGCGAGCGATTCAACGTTTAAAACATTTGAAGTGGAAACCAGTTAGCAATGCATGCTCCTTTTCAGGGCCCCGATCCATGTACATTTTTATCCCGGGATATGTAGAGTTATTTGGGATAAGCGTGGGATAACTTCAAATCTAATTCACGAAGACTTATCCCGCGTTGCCCCGGTGATAAGAAAATATGTAAATTTAGTTGATTTGTTCAGATTGCCCCGACTTAGCCCGTCCTTGTACCGCTTATATTCCCCTCATATCGCACTATCCCGGGATAGAATTACTGTACATGAGTCGGGGCCCATAGCTATATTGGAGTTAGGACAATAGTTGTGAAGGGGTGTCCGAGGGCTGTTTAAGAGGACTCATCCCTCGCATCCGCATAGACCCCCTCAGACCCCACGTCCCCCAACGAGGACATCATGTTTTAACATTTTAATGCGGGTAAACAATTGGGTTTTTCAATTTACCCCAATTTTATTTTATTTTTTGAGAGGGGATAAAAACTAAATAATTTTTTCCCCATGCCAATGGTACGAATGGTACCTTTTTTAGAGAAGATTGAAAATAGACATCTGCAAAAAAACAGCTAAAACATTTTATCTATTTCCCCGGAAATTTGATACCTATATCTCAAGTATTGCAGGTATTTGAGGTACACAAAATCCAAAATATGCCAAAAATTCAGAAAAAAACTTGTATTAGGTGTGTACCTAGAATGTTAATTTCAACTCAAAAATAAGCTTTAATTAAAAATCCAAAACTCCTTAAAAATCATGATACAAAATATGAAAAATATACTAAAAATCTTAGAAAAAAAATGCCAAACTCAAATTGTTAGATAAAAATTACCAAATTATCACGGATTTACGGATTTACGACGGGATTTGTAACCGGGACCTCCCGAATCAGAGTCGCGCGCTTAACGCTCGAGCCAACACTGTCGGTTGAGTGACATATAATTCTTGGTCGGCCGCTTATCACGTGGTTGCTAAGGACTGAATTTATACAAGTTATAGTGGTCATTAAACACCATAGCCCTTAGCATTCACGAGAATGAATATAATTATGAACTCGGGCGTAAGAGACGCTTAAAAACAATAATATGTAAATGTGCGACAGACAGCGTTGACTCGAGCGTTAAGCGCGCGACTCTAGTTCCGGAGGTCCCGGATTCGAACCCCGTTGAGACCAGCATTCCTGACTGAAGTTTTTTCCTGAGGTTTTCCTCAGTCGTTAAAGCGAATGCAAGGGATTGAATCCTCTTAAATAGCCTTCGGACATCCCTTCACAATTGTATTATTCGCAACATACCTAGTTAAACATTGCACCCTGGGCAGGCTTCTTATGTGAAATTATTATGTTATAAATGTGTGAATTTAAAGAAATTTAGTACTAACAAAAAACTCAAAATCCGTATCTAAAAATTCTTTTTTGAAATATCTTATTTCGGCCTACGTTTATCTTATGTTATTGTTTTCTAACATCTACAAAAACGACGAGTTTCACGGTCATGAGTTATGATCTTATTTTATATTGAAGTAATGATGAAAAATCGCCTTTCATAAATCAAGCTACATAATATTTTTACGACATTATTAATTTAAATATTTGCTACTTAGAAAAACGTGTCGCAGATAATGTTTTGTCATAACAATAAATTGATAATGTGGTGGCACATACCATTGCCCAAATGGTACCAGCGTACCAGCGTACCAGCGCCCAGCTGGTCTGAAGTGTATGCGAGGTAGTGGGTTCGAATCCCGCATAAGGCATGGGTGTTTTGTAATCGTCCTTCGTCGTCATATATCACCACTCATCGTCTCGAACAGGCTTTGTGCATTAATAGAGACAGTTCATCATCCTTGTCATATCCCTCTCGGAAATAAGTTTGAAAGAGAAAGATGTTGACCTGGTTGATACGGAGCTCACTAGGTGTAGTTGCACGTGGCGGGCGTCGAACCCGTGTCCGTCCGAGCTATGTAGCTAGGGCTCGCTCTGGGTGAGAATGCCAGACTAGAGGAAGGTTATTTAGAGTTACCTCTTGTGCATTAATAGAGACAGTTCATCATCCTTGTCATATCCCTCTCGTGGTTTGGGAGATAAGGTTGAAAGAGAAAGATGCAGACCTGGTTGATACGGAACTCACTAGGTGTAGTTGCACGTGGCGGGCGTCGAACCCGTGTCCGTCCGAGCTATGTAGCTAGAGCTGGCTCTGGGTGAGAATGCCAGACTAGAGGAAGGTTATTTAGAGTTACCTCTTGTGCATTAATAGAGACAGTTCATCATCCTTGTCATATCCCTCTCGTGGTTTGGGAAATAAGGTTGAAAGAGAAAGATGCAGACCTGGTTGATACGGAGCTCACTCGGTGTAGTTGCACGTGGCGGGCGTCGAACCCGTGTCCGTCCGAGCTATGTAGCTAGGGCTGGCTCTGGGTGAGAATGCCAGACTAGAGGAAGGTTATTTAGAGTAACCTCTTGTGCATTTATAGAGACAGTTCATCATCCTTGTCATATCCCTCTCGTGGTTGGGAGATAAGGTTGAAAGAGAAAGATGCAGACCTGGTTGATACGGAGCCCACTCGGTGTAGTTGACGGTGGCGGGCGTCGAACCCGTGTCCGTCCGAGCTATGTAGCTAGAGCTGGCTCTGGGTGAGAATGCCAGACTAGAGGAAGGTTATTTAGAGTAACCTCTTGTGCATCAATAGAGACAGTTCATCATCCTTGTCATATCCCTCTCGTGGTTTGGGAGATAAGGTTGAAAGAGAAAGATGCTGACCTGGTTGATACGGAGCTCACTCGGTGTAGTTGCACGTGGCGGGCGTCGAACCCGTGTCCGTCCGAGCTATGTAGCTAGAGCTCGCTCTGGGTGAGAACGCTAGACTAGAGGAAGGTTATTTAGAGTAACCTCTTGTGCATTAATAGAGACAGTTCATCATCCTTGTCATATCCCTCTCGTGGTTTGGGAGATAAGGTTGAAAGAGAAAGATGCTGACCTGGTTGATACGGAGCTCACTCGGTGTAGTTGACGGTGGCGGGCGTCGAACCCGTGTCCGTCCGAGCTATGTAGCTAGAGCTGGCTCTGGGTGAGAATGCCAGACTAGAGGAAGGTTATTTAGAGTTACCTCTTGTGCATTAATAGAGACAGTTCATCATCCTTGTCATATCCCTCTCGTGGTTTGGGAGATAAGGTTGAAAGAGAAAGATGCTGACCTGGTTGATACGGAGCTCACTCGGTGTAGTTGCACGTGGCGGGCGTCGAACCCGTGTCCGTCCGAGCTATGTAGCTAGAGCTCGCTCTGGGTGAGAACGCTAGACTAGAGGAAGGTTATTTAGAGTATCTTTCTTATTAACGTCCATAAATTTGTAATGCTAACTGATTTACAAAGGGGAAAAACTAAATAAAACAAATCATTTCAATGTTATCATGTAAATGTATTCATACTAGAAAGCTTCGCAAACGCTTTTTCAGGCGCGTTGTTGGATGAGCGTATTTATTTTAACGAAAAAACGTTAAATTGCGATTTTCATGATAAATAATTTTTTGATAGCGCTCAAAATTCTAAATAATATATTAATTTATAAAATTAAGGTTCTGTGAAAAAATCATTATAATCGGATAAAGCATGTAGGTGTTATAAGCCGAAGAATTTTGTTTTAAACCGAAAAAAGGGAAAAATTGCGATTTTCATGAGAAATAATTTTTAGATTACGCTCAAATTGCACACGTATATATGAATTCATAAAATTAAGGTTCTGTAAAAAAATCATTTCAATCGAATAAAGCATGTAGGTGTTATAAGTCAAAGACAATTTAAAAAAAAAAAAAAACGTAAAATTGCGATTGTAATGAGAAAAAATTTTTAAGATGGCGCCCAAAAACGTGACAGCTCTAAGTGAAGAGATTTCGAAGGCCTCCAGAAAATGTCATCGCAATTAAAGTATCGGATATGCCGGAATCATGTTAACAAACACACAAAAATACAAACAGAAAAAATAAGAAAAACGAAAAAAAATCGTAAAATTGCGATTTTCAGGAGAAATAATCTTTCGATTGCGCTCAAATTTCACAGAATATATTAATTCATGAAATTAAGGTTCTGTGAAAAACTCATTTACAATCGGATAAAGCATGTAGGTGTAAAAAGTCAAAGAATTGTTTAAAAAAAGAAAAAACTCGTAAAATTTCGATTTTAATGAGAAATAATTTTTGGATTGCGCTCAAATTTCACGCGAATATCTGAATTCATAAAATATGGTTCTGTGAAAAAATCATTAAAATCTGATAAAGCATGTAGGTGTTATAAGTCAAAGAAATTTTAAAAAATCAAAAAAAATTGTAAAATTGCGATTTTCATGAGAAATAATTTTTCGATTGCGCTCAAAAACATGGCAGTTTTAAGATCAGAGATTTCGAATTTCATCGCAATTGGAGTATCAATTTAGCCGGAATCGTGTTAACAAACAGCCAAAAATGCAAAAAAAAAAAAAGAAAAAAAAAGAAAAAATAGAAAAAAAACATTCCGGATTTTTTTCTCCAGTGTAGTGAAATGAAATCTTCGCTTCGCTCGCTACGCTCATCCAATTACAAGTTACAACAATGTAAAGTAAGACATTAATTTTGATAACGATTGTGGAGTTGACATGATGTTTTTGGAGGCACCGTTTAGTTAATTGGTTTACGGGCGCGTCAACCGTCATTATGTGGCACTCTAGACTAGAGAATGTGACATACCCGTGCTAAACAGATCAAGCCGCAGGCAAGGAGGAGGAAGGGGGTTAGGCCCTACGTCTTTGTCATCGTTCGTATTATTGTCGTCGTCGTCGTCGTCGTCGTCGGGGAGGGAGATGGTCCATGAATGACTGACAGAGCTCGCCTCTAGTTTCGATGACTAAACAATATTCCCATTCCTTCCTGCTTGCTGAAGTTTGCAAAATGGAATTGAAGGCCCAATTGCAAAAACCAGGTAGCACCATTTTCCGCCAATTTTTTTGTAAACATACAAAAAAATTCATAACAACTCCATCTTTCGGATGATGCAAGAACCATCTAGCCATCTAGAACCATCTACCATCTCCCATGCTTACAAATACCCACTTAAATGGCAAAGGAGCTACGTTCTGTTGGAATTGACAGCAATAAACAGGCAGCTCCAACTCCAACTCGAAACTTAAATAAATACAAAATGGATCTACCTGGTTTTTGCAATTGGGCCTTCAATTTGTCTATAATAATCTCGCCTCGTACGAACGAACTACCCAGAGGGATACTCGGGGACTACTTAGGGTCCAGAATGTTTTGTTGAAGGTTTTTTTATTTATTTATATATATTTTAGTTTATTTTTTAAATTTCAAAAATTTGTGTATTTATGTGTTTATTTAATTGGATGAGCGAAGCGAAGACTTCAGTTCTCCCCCCCCCCCCAAATCCCCACCAAACAAAAATAAGCTCGGGAGTTTTTTGTTTTGATGATTTGTCGCATTTTCACGCTTACGGGAAACATACAGCTAATCTTATGTAATCCCGGACAAAAGACCGGACAATCAATCAATCAACATAGACTTGCCACGATTTTAAGCCACTCCAACATCAAATAAAAAACATTCTTGGATCATATCGTACTTCCGATATTTTTGAGATTTTATAAGTAATTTTCGTGAATTTGCAAACGGCTACACAGATCTCGTGACTAAACAAAAATTATGGGAAGTTTCGAATCAATGAAATTCTTATATTATTATTTTAGATAATTTGAAGAAATTATTTCTATTCATTTGACCAAACAGTTGTGGGTACACCTTCATATTGTACATTAACAAAATTTATATGATATGTGCCGTTTTAAAGGAAAATAAGAAAGTGGTCAAAATCATAGAAAAATAAGTGAGTTTTTTGTAAGGCATTTACAGGTGTATAATTAACAAGTAATATCAAGTAACAATAGAATAGTAATGAGATCCTACTTCAAAACGTAATCATTGGACATTAACATTTGAAAAAAGCTCTCTCATCAACGCGACTGGAAAAAAGCGTTCACGAAGCGGGTAAGCTAATAAAATTAATATATTTATTTATTGATTAATTAATTAATTTATTTATTATTTTGTGATCCATATAGAAAAAGGTCCACGGAAGTGCATTGATGAAAAACTTCGTTACTGGGGACTTACTGGAAACGCATATTCTTTATGAAGATGATTGCCAGTCTCGACGGTATTTACCCCGGGACCTTACGAATCAGAGTCGCGCGTTAACGCTCGAGTCAACACTGTCGGTTAAATAACATTAAAAACACACGAAAATTAGATTGAGGCCAACTTAGTTATAATAATACATCAGCCAGAAATCTTTTAGGCCTACTTTCAGAATGTCGACGCATTTTGACTAAAGATAGTGCCTTGGGTGAAGGATAATAGGCCGTCGGATAATATGTCTAATACAACAATATGGAAGTCAGAGCCACACTATGAGAATAACGTTTGTATTCGATGTTGTCACCGAGGTGTGTTGACTTGGCGTCGTACCAGGCGACCAACGTAACGAGATTAATAGCACTATTGTCACGACATAAAACTTGTATTCACACTGCGCCAGTATTCACAGTTTGCCTGGTAGAGCATGTACGACGTGTTTTCCATGAGGCGGCATCAGCAGCGGAAAGCGAGGTACAAGCAGGAAGCATACTAGCAATCAATGGAGAGACAGAAGAAAGCATACTAGCAATCAATAAGCGATGACCAAGAAGAAAGCATACAGCAATCATGAACAGGACCACAACAGAAGCAAAACTATCAATCAATGATAGCAGACAAGAAGAAAGCAAAACTACAATCAATAGAGCAGGCCACAGCAAAAAGCATACAGCAAATCAATAAAGCAGACGCAGAAAGCATACGTAGCAATCATGAAGCGACCAAAAGAAGCAAACATCAATCAATGAAGCAGACAAGAGAAGCATACTATCAACAATGAGCGACCAAGAAGAAAGCTAATACTATCAATTCAATGAGCAGACCAAGAAGAAAGCATACTAGCAATCAATGAAGCAGACCAAGAAGAAAGCATACTAGCAATCAATGAAGCAGACCAAGAAGAAAGCATACTATCAATCAATGAAGCAGACCAAGAAGAAAGCATACTATCAATCAATGAAGCAGACCAAGAAGAAAGCATACTATCAATCAATGAAGCAGACTAAGAAGAAAGCATACCATCTATCAATGGAGCAGACCAAGAAGTCGTCGTCGGGGAACCCCTTCCCTTTGACTACCTTCCCGACGGCGACGACAAAGACAACACGGACGGATGATGACACAGACGGAGACGACCACGACGTGGGAGAACCCCTGCCCTCCCCATATGCTTGTGGCTGGTACTGACCAGCACAGACCTGTCCACCCCTTGTCCCCCCGCGTCATCCCTTACGTCCCTTCCTTCGTCTCGATTAGCCAAGTTGCATAAATATGAGACGTAAAGCAATATCCAATCTAATCCAAAAAACCAAGAAGAAAGCATACCATCAATCAATGACGCAGACCACGAAGAAAGCATACCATCAATCAACGACGCAGACCAAGAAGAAAGCAAACCATCAAACAATGACGCAGACCACGAGGAAAGCATACCATCAATCAACGACGCAGACCAAGAAAAAAGCAAACCATCAATCAATGAAGCAGACCAAGGAGAAAGCATACTATTTATAAATGAAGCAGACCAAAAAGAAAACATACTATTAATAAATGATGCAAATCCAGCACGGGTCTCCTCGTTGTATGGGTACCTCCTTATCCCACTTCCTTGACACGCAACGTAGTGTCTGGTTCCTATACGGGGAGTCTGGTATCTCACGTCGCCCGTGGCTGGATGTGTCCAGCACGGGTCTCCTCGTTGTATGGGTACCTCTTGTCCACTTCTTGACACGCAACCCTAGTGTCGGTTCCTGCGCCGGGCTGGTGGCCCGGGCTGGTATCTCCAGCACGGTCTCTTGTCCATGCCACCCCTTGTCCTTCCTTCCCGGTGGTCTGGTCCCCGCCGGAGTCTGGTTCCACGGTTCCCTCGGGATTTCACCCTCTCCCCGTTTAGCTCTTGCCCTTCCTGACGACCCGTTGGTCTCACGTCTGCTGCGCGGCACACGGATCTCACGTTGCACCGGGTACCCCTTGACTTTTGCACACGGTGTCTTTCGCCGGGGGTACATCGTCCTCCTGTCCCCTTTCCACACGGTTTTTGTTGGGTCCTGCGCCCGGGTCTAGGATTTTGTCTGGCCGCGCCTGGAGTCCGCCGACGTCCCTCGTGGTATGGGTACCTTTCCACTTCTTGGACCCAACGAGGTCCGTTACTACGCCGGGAGTCTGGTTCCGCGCCGGGGTGCCGTGCCCAGGCTCTGTCCGCAGGGTACCCCGTTGTATTCCTTGACCCACTCTTGGCTCGCCGAGGTCTGGTTTTCCGCGCCCGGGGCTGGATGTCAGCAGGGTCTCCCGTGTATGGGTCCCCTTGTTCCACTTCCTTGACACCAACGTTGGTCTGGTTCCTGCCGGGGAGCTGTTTACCTCGCCCGGGGTGTCGTCCGCACGGGCCCGTTATGGGTACCTCCTGTCCCACTTCCTTGACACGCAAGGGTTTTCGTTTCTGCGGCCGGGTTGGTTCTCACGTCGCCCGGGGGTGTGTCCGGGTTTCTCCGTTTATGGGTACCTCCTCGTCCCACTCTGACCGCCAACGTAGTGCTGGTTCCTGCGCCGGGGAGTCTGGCTCACTCCGTGCTGGAGGTCCGGGGCCCGGGTCCCTCGTTGTTGGGTACCCTGTCCCACTTCCTGCACCGAAAGGGTCTGGTTCTGCCCGGGGAGTATGGTACTCACGCCCGTGGGTGTGCCAGCACGGGTCCCTCCTTGGGTACCTCCTTCCCCGCCGGACCCCTGTTCGTTTCCGCGCGGGGTCAGGGGTCCCTGGTATTGGACGTGCTTGTCTTTCCCTGACGGAACTTGTCTGGTCCTGCCGCACAGTTCTTCCCGCCGGGCGGTTCCGCGGGTCTGGTCTCAGTCCCGTGGGTCTGTCCGACGTTCCTTTCCTGCGGAAACTAGTGTCCGCCCTTCGACCGCTGGTAGTGTCTGGCTCCTCGTGGGAGTTTTTCCAAATCCCGTGGATGGTCCCATGGTTTTCCCGTATTGGTACCTCCTGGCATTCCTGCACGACGTGTGGTTTACGCGCCGGGGAGTTGGTATCTCCGTCGCCTTGGAAGGCCTAGTTCGGTTCCTGTAGGGGGTCTGTCTCACTCCCCCCGAGGTAGGGTTTTCCTGCCTGGGGATCTGCCACTACTGCCCAGGTATGGCTGGTCCCCCGGGCTCTCGTTGTAGGTCCCTGTGCAGTTCCGCCGGGCCCCGTGTATGTACTCCTGCCCGTGCGGTAACTCACGTGCCGTGCTGGGTGTCCGCACGTCCTCGTGAGGGTACTCCTGTCTTCCTGACCGAAGGTAGTCTGGTTCCTGCCGGGGGTCTGGTTTTGCCCCGTGGCTGGAATTCCAGCACGGGTTCCTCGTTGATGGGTACCCCCTGTCTCACTTCCTTCACGAACCAAGTGTTGGTCTTTTCCTGGCCGGGGAGTCTGGTTATCGCCGTGGCTGGATGTGCCAGCACGGCTCCTCGTTTGGGCTCCCCTTGTCCACCCTGACCCAGTAGTGTCTGCTTCCGGCCGGGGTCTGTCCACGTGGCCGTGCTGGTTAGCAGGGCTCGGTGGGTCCCTGTCCCCGTTTGGGACCTCCGTCCCTTTTACACGCAAGTAGGGCTGGTTTCCCCCCGCCCGTGGCTGGTGTGTCCCACGGCTCCTTGTTGGGTACCTCCTGTCCCACTTCCTTGACACGCAACTTGTTGTTCCTGCGCCGGGGAGCGGATCAGTCGCCCGTGGCTGGATGTGCCAGCAAGGGTCTCCTCGTTGTATGGGTACCTCCTTGTCCCTTCCTTTACCGAAGTTGGTTTCCCCGGACCTTTGGACGTCGCCGCCCGTGGTGGAGTGTCCAGCACGGTCCTCTCGTTGGGTACCTCCTTGTCCCACTTCCTTGGACACGCAACGTAGGTGTCTGGTTCCTGCCGGGGCTGGTTATCCCCACGTCGGCCGTGGCTGGAAGGTTTCCCGCACGGGTCCCTCGTTGTATGGACCCCGTGCCATTCCTTGACAGAAGTCTGGTTCCTCGCCGGGGAGCTGGTACTCGTGTCCCTGTGTTGGCAGCACGGGTCTCCTCGTTGTGGGACTGTCCCGTTCCTGCAGAGTGTGTTCCGAGCGGTCTTCCGAGGTCTGGTTTCCACGTCCCCCCTGTTGTCCCCGTCCAACTCGTTCGCTGTTGGGGTCTGGATCCTCGCCGAAAGGGGAGTGTCGTCCGCCCGGGATGTTGGTACTCCGTCCCCGTCCTGGACCGCACGGGCTTCCTGCCCGTTTGGTTTTTTTCTGACAGTTGTGTTGGTTTCTCCTCCTCGCGGGGAGTCTGGTTCCCGCGCCGTGGGCTGGTTTCCGCCCGGGTCTGTGTGCAAGGGCCCTGTGTTCCACTCCTTACCAATGTTGGGTCCGGGGTCGTTTGCCCCCGGGGGATCTTCCGCACGGGTCTCTTAGTGGGCCTCCTTGGTCCCTTTCCTTGCCCTTCCTGGAGTAGTGTCTGGTTCCTCGCCGGGAGTCTGGATCTCCACGTCGCCCGTGGCTGGAGTTACCGGCTCTCGTTGTCATGGGTACCTCCTTGTCCCCTTCCTTGCACGCAACGTAGTGTCTGGTTCCTGCGCCGGGGAGTCGTTCTATTTCCCCCCGTGGGGTTGGCACACGGCCCCGGATGGGTCCCACTGGTCCCTTGTATGGCCTCCTTGTCCCTTGTTCCGCGGGGTCTGGTTTCCGCGCCGGTAGGCTGGATTTCCGCCGGGCTTGTTCATGGGTACCTCTTGTCCTTCCTTGCACCCGACGGTCGTTCTGTTCTGCGCCGGGGAGTCTGTATCTCACGTGCCGTGGCTGGATGTGTCCAGCACGGGTCTCCTCGTTGTATGGTACCTTTTTCCACTTCCTTGACACGCAACGTAGTGTCTGGTTTGGCGGGGAGTCGTATCTCACGTCCCCCGGGCTGGATGTGTCCAGCACGGGTCTCCTCGTTGTATGGGGTACCTCCTTGTAAGGGGTGCTCGAACCAGGTTAGCAGGGTTGGGTAGTGTGGTTCCGGTTTGGGAGGGCCCGAAGGGCTGGGGTGGGGTGGAGCTGGGGTGAGGTTTTGGATCAGTATCTTAGGCCGAGGAGTAAGGGGTGCTCGAACCAGGTTAGCAGTTGCAGAACAGAATTCCATGGTTCTGGAGAGGGCTTCCGGGAAGGGTCTGGGGTGGGTTGTGTGGCAGCTTTCAATGATTACATTTTTTTTAAGTTCAGAGTTGTTTTTTGACATTTTTGGGCTCATGGACTCCCCAAATTTAGCCATTTGTGTTTTGGACGCAATATTTATATAATGGTTTAGAGCACGTTCAATTTTAAGTTTGTAAAAATTACCACGCCTTAGTTATTACGTGTTTTGTTGATTATCCAAAATTTTTTTCTCTGGTCCCTGGTCCCCCGATTTTGGTTTTGAAAGCAAAAGGCACTGCGTCTGAGGTACTTCTAAGTGAGGTTCAAGTTTAATAGTTCTAAGATGTACCGTTTTTTCTGAAGGCTTTCTGATGATGATTCTATAACTAAACAAAAAAAACTTATCTAGTTTTAAAAATGAACGTTATAATGCCTGTAAACCCAGCCCTTTAATGCAAAATGCATGTTTGGGTCCATTGAGACCTTTAGTAAATACATCAGCAGCTATCATTTTATCGGTTGGAGTATATAACACGGTAAACTGCTTTTCTAGAATTGCATCTCGGATGAAGTGGTGACTGATATTATGTGTTTGAACGATTATGGAACACTGCAGGGTTGTGCTTCAATTTCTGAGCACCTTCATTATCGTTGCACACAATGACTAAAAAATCCTGATGATTCAAATCTCATACCACTGGAGAGAAAGTGTCTTCATTATCTAAACCTTGATTATATGTTAATCCTTTTTCGACTAGTCTTGCTTTATATCTTGCAATATTCCCATCTACTGCCTTTTTAATCATGTAGACCCATTTATTTGCTATTTTTTTTTTTTTTTGTTGGTGGGTCGACCAACTTCCAAACTTGGTTTACCATCAGCTTATTAAATTCTTCTTGCACAGCCATTTTCCAAAGTTTTTTCTCTTTTTTTATTTAAGTTTCTTTCTGTTTTCGGCTCTGCGATGTCAATGCACACAGCTTCGTGTGTTGACATTATCACGATATTCCTTAAGTTTTAAATTTATTTGAGGATACCTGCATACAGGCTCTTGAATGACTGCAATTTCCATTTCTTCAGGATTCCCTTGATAATACTCATCTTCCGATCTTGACATTTTATCTGCTTTATCGCGATGTTCCGAATTTTTCCGAACATCACTCACTCAGCCATAAAATTTATAAGAACTTTTTCGATTTCAGAATTCTTCTCTGGTCCTCTTGTTGTATTTTCTTCAATGATTATTGATTATTATGTGAGGATTTCCGGGTCCAGAGGACGATATCCCTTGGAATTCTCACAATATCTCACGAAAATCAGAGGTCTTGATTTTGGATCCCATTTCTTACATAATAGCTTCGGAATATGTGCATATTTATTTATTTATTTATTTATTTATTTATTTATGCTTGACATCCAAAAAATCTGAGATGACTGATATCAATTTGTCGCCATGCTTCTTTCTAGTAATACCTAGAACTGCTCAGGAAGGTGTGCTATTTTTTTTCAGAATATGCATCTGATATTTTCCGACCAAACTTTTTTCCGAGCCCCGGGGCCCGAACATGCACTAGCCTAATCAAAAATGTACGTTTGAGTTTCTCGAACACCATTTTGCTGGTGTATACGCACAGTCTTTTGATGTCTTATGCCATTTTTTTTTTTTAGAAGTCCCGAAAACTTTTTTGGTATACTCGTCCATTATCTTTTTGTAAAGGTCTGGTTCCTTGCATACATTAGTTTTAACTAATGCTTTAAATTTCTTCAAATTTGCCTTCATTTCGTAGTGTGTTTTTTATTATATAACCAAAAGTTTAAATAATGAATGGGGGGATCTACACTGACTTAAAAATAAAAAAACCTATGTTGGTAACAATATTTCGACAACCATTCAGCCCGTCTCTTTTTTCTTTGAGTCGTCTGTGAACGTCACTAATATCGGAATTTTCCCAAGAGAGTTGGACAGGGTTTCCACACACTTTGGAGTGTACAAGCTAAAGTTTATCTTTACTCGCTTGCCCCCGACACTCTTGAAGGTTTACTGGTTGTTTGTTTTCAACGCAAGGCCACGTTTTTTCACGGGTTTCCTGTACCACCCCATACAGTAACCATACCTTGAGTAAGCTGGCCCATATCTCTACGATTCAATTCGGCTAATTATTGATGCCACGATCCATGTGAGAGGGCTACAGTTGCAGCACTTGCTCTCTCACTTGACGGGAAATGACTAATTGTACAAGACATACCACCCAAATTATAGCAGTGGTCACAATTTTCCTCTGAAGTCGGGCCCATTTTTTTATAGGTTCGAATCCTTTATAGAGAATTTTAACATTCAGTCCATTGTTTACCATTGTACTCACACGGACAAGGTTTGCATTCAGACCTGGTACATGCACTACGTTGGAAATCCTAGTGGTACCTTTACTTGCCAGAATATCGACATCTCCGCGACCTTGGGCATAAAGTTGGGCTTTTTTACAAATTTTTGTAACCAATCCTTGCAATTCGCCATGTGATGTCGCTCCACAGTCTGCATACAACCGATCGGAAATTAAGTTCACCGCTATCGCACTCAGCAAAGCATTCGTCCTTTTCTTGGCTTGTTTCTTGTCCTTGTATTTATGAGGTTTATTACACTGAGGCTTAGTACCTTTTTGCCCCAATTTTAAAGCGTACTTTCTTCTTTTGGGTTAAAAGAAATTCCCCTTTTTACTTTCGGTTTTGAATCTAAAGCAAACTCTTAAATTCTTTTCTCCACAGCCTTTCTACTATCTTCCACATTGAGTTTTGTTTTAACAAATGCATTTGTAATTTTCACTCCACTGTTTCCCCCTTTGGGATAAACTGGGATCATATTTAGTAAGGGTTTTTCGATGAAACCAAAAAAAAGGCAAAAAATAGTAGGAAGGGTTTTACTTTGGGAAAATGTTCAAAGGTCAAAAAAAAGCGATACAGAAGGGGGGCCCGAAAAATGTCCCTTAGGATTCAAAATGGCGGCCAGAATGAATAGGCTTTTTTTACCTATTTTTGGTGAATAGACGGTAAATAATGTTAGGAAGGTGCTACGTGGCAAAAAAAATTCTTAAGAGTAAAAAAGGTATACAATGGGGGAGCCATAAAAAATGCCCCACGATTCAAATGGCCGCCATGATTGAAAAATAGTATTTTTTCTTTTTTGGAATAAAAAAAAATGAAAAAAATGATAAAAAAGGTGCTACCCAGCTCTAGGCCTTTTTAAGATTATAGAAAAAGTTTACAGAGGGGGACCAAGAACAAATCTCTTAAATTCAAAATGGCGGCCCTGAAAAGACAAGGTGTTCAAATTTTTTCTGATTTTTTAAAGTAAAAAGGGGGAAAATAATGATTTTGGAAGGTGTCCATTGACAAAACATTTCTTGTGAGTCAAAGAAAGGGTTTTCAGAGGGGTACCAAGCAAAAAAGCCCTACGATTCAAAATAGCCGCCCCGAAATTTCAATTTCGTACCTTTAGCCTACAATTTTTAATGTTAAAACGGTAAATAATGATAGGAAGTTGCCCTTGGGAAAAATACTTCAAGATATTGGTATGGTTTACAGTGGGGGGGCCAAAAAAAATTTATACGATTTAAAATGGCGCCCCTGATTGAAAATGTGCATTGTTTCCTATTTCGAAATTTAAAAGACGGGGAAATGATAAAATGGGCCACTTGGCCAAAAAATTTTTTAAGATGTTGTATATGGTTTTACAGTGGGGGAGCCAAAAAAATTCCCTTTCAATTCAAAATGGCCCCCCTGATTGAAATGTATATTGTTTCCTATTTTCTTTGATAACATTTAATAAGATATTTTAATTAAAACAAAAATCTTGTAAAATTTTTAATAACTTTTTTATTTTTAGACTTTTCCTTACTTTTTTGTTATATTTTGAACGCGTGGTTTTTCCTAGGAAAAATGAAAATGAAAAATTATTATAAAGTGCGAACATAGCGTAAAGAGATGAAAAAAACCATCCATAATTAAAAGATTTATTAAAATTTTCCTTAACTTTTTTAAAAGTCTTATAACTTTCTAAGACTGGGGTTTCTGGGGTTGCAGATTTGCAAAAGGGCAGGAAAATTCATCTTGTTGTACTTTTTTTGTTCTTGTTACTTCACCTTACTTGGAAAATGGAACGACTTTCTTTACAATGCCACAAACAAGCAAGAGTTGTTTTCCATTCTCGCAAAACACGCTGGGACACAGTTTGATTTGCAGAAGTTGTGACCAACGTGGTTTCCCTTTATCGTATTATCTCAAAATTTTTAGGCCCCCATTGTGGTATTTCAGTGATTCTCTTGAAGAGGCTAATGGCCGCAATTTGGGGCACGTGAGGTCACCTATCCCCTTCTCCCAAAAAAGGGGAAGAAAAAAGCTTTGGAAAATAGGAAAACTTTCCCTAATTGTCACCCGCTGTTTTATGAAATTTACGTCCGTTGCAGAAAGTTTCCCAAAAAACTCAAGATCTTAAACGTTAGTTTTCTTTTTTACGACGCACAAACGGGGGTAGAAAAGTCAATGAACAAGGAAAACCTTTTTACATCGAGGAACAAAAGTGTTTAAGCCTTCCCCCACTAAGACCACGCAGCTTCACATTCAGGGGTGCTGAAACAAGGAGGACATCTTTGGGGGAAGTGCAGCTACTTTTACGCCCCAATTTTTTCATCCCAAAAAATGGGGATGGTTCTTGAATGGTGGAGTTTGGATCCAAAAATTTACTAGGCGCCGGAGATATGGGACCCGCAGGGTTGTCAAGCGCTCTTGTAAGAAAGGATGCACCACCGATGCTCATGCAAAGATTTTCCGCTTCCTGTACATTGCTTGTTCCAATGCCGACTGAACTGCGAACACAGGGAAACCCCGTGCTAAAAGTTAATAGACTTTTTAAACTTTAAGGATAAATATATAAATCTCTTTTATTTCTGGGTGGTTATTCATTTTCGTTCCAAACAATTTAGTACTTTTTTATATTATTTTCTCATAATTTTAGATTCCGAGGATGAAACATATTATTATAAACAAACCCCAAATTTAAAATTAACAAAGAAGTAAAGGAAAAAGGCTCAAATGTCCACGTCATTTGAAATTCGTGCCCTCATGTTTTGTTTTCAATTAATATAGTACGTTAAATTTTTAATTTAAATGTGTCATAGGAATAAGGAAACAAAATACATTTTTTAATCATGGGGGCCCTTTTTTAAATTTTAAGGGGTATTTTTTTGGATCCCCCCCCTGTAAACCCTATACAAATCTTGAAAAAAAGGTTTTTGGCCAAATGGCCATTTTTTCATTTTCCGTCTGTTTTCTTCGAATAGGAAACAATAACATTTAAAAATCAAAGCGACCATTTTGAATCGTAATGAAATTTTTTTGGGCCCCCCCTTAAAACCCTACACAACATTTGAGAGTAATTTTTCCAAGTGGCACCTTTTTTTCATTTTCCGTTGTTCCTTGAAATTTGGTACTTGGTCGCTTGTTATTTTTCGTGCGGTTTTTTTGGTGTGGGTGTTTTTTTGGGAAATCCCATTTTCCTTTACCTCTTTTCCTGGGCCCTTCCCACATTATTTTCCGTCTTTTTAAATTAAAATCAAAAGAAATTGTAATTTTATTCTTGCCGCCCTTTTGAATTTTTAAAGGTTTTTTTTTTGGCTCCCCCTTTGTAAAATTTTTCTATAATCTTAAGAAGAGCCTAGTGCTAAGTGGCACCTTTTTATCATTATTTTCAGTATGTTTATATTCCAAAAATTAAAATAATACATATTTTTCAAACATGTCGTCCATTTTGAATCGTAAGGGTCATTTTTTATGGCTCCCCCACTGTAAACCATTTTTAACATCTTAAGAATATGTTTTGCCATGTAGCATCTTTTAACATTATTTACCGTCTTTTTACACTCAAAATAGGTAAATAATAGGGCCTATTTATTCATGGCTGCCATTTTGAATCCTAAGGGACATTTTTCGTGGCTCCCCTTCTGTATCGCTTTTCTTTGACCTTATGAACATTTTTGTCAAGTGAAACCTTCCTACTAATTTTTGCCGTTTTATTTTGTGAACAACCCAGACTAATTCTTCAGTTTAACCTCTTAGCATTATAACACCCAGTAACTCATCTTCTAATGCTGCAGAAATTGATTCCTGTTTCTGAGCTGTCAACAAAACATCATTGACATACTCCTTTATTGTAGTGAAGTGCTCGAGTTTTGCACTGAAAAGACTTCTTATCAGCCCGTGATGTCTGGTTAACCCTGAGTGGAATAAGCTTTCTTCAATCTTTCCCAGGTTTCTTTGGCGCTTTTAGCTGACCTCACATGAACAAACAATGATGGTTCCTGGACCTGTTCTTGCCCTAGCACAACGATCATTGCCATCATTACCTATTACACATTCCCACATATTGTCATTCTTTCGGTTCATTTCTACGATGAACTTCCAATTGTCATAATTGGACGAACCTTCTAGTTTTTCTATCATGGTCCAATGACTTTGAGTCGACACCACCTAGGAAGGCATTTCAACTCTCCGCCCTAGGCTGACCACGCATGAAAAACTACACTCAACAACACTGTAATAATAGCTTATTTTAACTTCTAGCTTTATAGACGTTAACTAGTCATTTTCACGAGGCTCTGGGCCCATCAACTGGTGTTCTTTTAATCGTGATTGTAATGAAACAAGGATAAAACAAAGTTTTAAATGATGATACTAGACCAAGGTGAAAAAACATGTCTAAGTTTAAATCTTTTAGAAGTAAAAGAATCAACAATCATACAAATAAATACTTGACAATATAGTTAGATGGCACTGGATAGAACAAAGCGGTTTATTCCAGTTTATTCTTTACATTTTAGTTAAGATAAGAACCTTACATGAAGTAAAACATTTTCCAAGCTGGGGAAAAAAATCACTATATTATAATATAGCTTTCATACCAAACAATTTGTCCACATACACATATTATTCTAAGTGAGATAAAAATAACAAATGATAACAGTTATAAAGTGGTTGAAGGCTTCAAAAATATTTGTCAAGATGCAATTATATAGGACAAATGAACATTATTCGAATGAAGGATGTAGCAGATTGCTCCAATTATGTAGCAATGTAGATAATAGACAAATATCCGATTTCACTATGGATTTAATAACCAAAGACTTGATCAGGTAAAGTTGGTCTCTCAATCTTGATAAATCTAACTAAACTAACTTTCTTACGAGAAATGATTGCAAGGCCAACTCAATAAACGAGAAGAATTTTGTAATAATTTTGCTTTTAATGTTTCGGTTAACCTTGACTTTACTTTTCTGAATGCTCCAACGTCTTCGACGAGCTCATAACCCGCTGGAAGTAGAACATGATAAAAAATGTGTAAGTTAATTTTTTTAGAAATGTGTGGCAGAAGAAAAAGAATCAACAATTAAACAAATAATTACATAACAATATAGCTAAAATGCACTTTATAGAACAAAACGGGTCATTTAAATTAAATGTTAAGATAAGAAATATTACATGAAATACCATACTGCCCCATAATCTTTACTAATAATTCTATTCAACTTTAAAATATTCTTCTTGCGCTTTATTAATGTACATCATACTGCCTGTAAATCCTGTCCTTTAATGCGAAATGCATGTTTGGGTCCGTTGAGACCTTTAGTATGTACATCAGCTATCTATTTCTTGGTTGGAGTACACGACACCGTAAACTGCTTTTCTTTATCTGCATCTCGGATGGAGTGGTGCTTGGTACACATGGTGTACGCGCTTAGGCCAGGATGAGACCTAACGTGGGACAAGAAAGTTCCCCAAAACTTCATTTAGTCTTCTTCTTATTGCTTAATAGCCCTTGGGCTATTACGTCTTTGTTACCACTACGAGCTGGAGCTCTTTATAGGATCATCTGATGTTTAAGTATGATTCGTGTTTTATTGGTCTCTACTTTGTTGGGATGAAAAAATAATTGTAGCACATCGTGCTGTGTCATTATTTTGGCATTGGGTAGTAAACTGCATTGGGTAGTACAGTGAGCACGAGAAAAGTGGACTGTATGTATTTGAGGGGGATAAAGGGATATATAGTCAAAATATAACACGAGGGATAGCGCCGTAAGCAGAGCTATTACCACATACCTGGTTGGACTTGATGTAGGCGTGTCGAAGTGCTGGTAATGGATGGAGCGCGCGAGGTGGTACGGCAGTTGGCCCGTAGATCGTCACTTTGTTAGAACTTACACTAAATCTTGTGAGAGTATGTTGTGTTGCTTTCTCAATTATACTGGTCATGTCTAGTTTGTACATACCAGCCACATTAGTAGCAGTGGACACAATCTCTCCCTGAATGTCTTGCCCATCCTGTTTATTGATTCGATATCCTTTCTTAGAGAAGGTTACATTCAGTCCATTGTTTACCATTGTACTCACAGAGAGAAGGTTTGCATTCAGATCTGGTACATGCACCACGCAAGAAATCCTAGTGGAACCTACTGGCTAGAAAAATGACATCCCCGCGACCTTGGGTATCAAGTTTGGCATTTTGGCCAGGCTTACTTGCTTTCTTTCAGTGATACTGAAGTTTTGTAACCATTCCTTGCAATTCGTCATGTGCGATGTCGCTTCTGAGTCTGCATACCACATATCGGAAGTAACGTTCACCGTTATCGCACTCAGCACAGCATTCTCACTTTTCTTGAATGGTTCTTGTCCTTGTATTTATGAGGATTATTACACTGAGGCTTTATGTGACCTATTTTGCCACAATTGTATCAACGTACTTTCTTCTTTGGCTTAAACGAAGTTCTCTTGTTACTTGCTGTGTTTCGTAGTTAGAGCACATTCTTAAACTCGTTCCTCCACAACCTTTCTGTTATCATCTTGAATGTGGTTACAAATGCACTTGTGATTTTCACTCCACTGTTCTCCATGGCCATAATCATGAAATTATATTCTTCAGTTTAACTACTTACCATTATAACTCCCAGTAATTCATCTTATACTGCTGCAGAAATTGATTCCTGTTTCTGAGCTGTCAACATAACATCATTGACATACTCCTCTATTGTAGAGAAGTGCTCGAGTTTTGCACAGAAAAGACATCATCAGCCCTAGAGGTATGGTTAACCCTGAGTCTTCGTAAACTTTCTTCAAACTTTCCCATTTTCTTTAGCTCTTTTAGCTGACCTCACATGAACAAACAATGATGGTTCCTGGACCTGTTCTTGCCCCAGCACAACAATCATTGTCATCATTACATATAACACATTCCCACAAGTTGTCATTCTTTAGGTTCATTTCTACGATGAACTTCCAAGTGTAATAATTGAACGAACCTTCTAGTTTTTCTTTCATTGTCCAATGACTTTGAGTCGACACCACCTTGGGAGGCATTGCACCCTGGGTTGGTTCTCCACAAAAATTATACTTAATTTATGAGTATTGGAAACAGTGTTTTTTAATATCACCTGAATAATGCACAATTAATCTTGTAACCTCTGCTAGTCTGCCACACGCCCTTGATAAGATCGATACCGTCCAAAGTCCAACCATGGGCGGTAATATTAAGAACATCTGGCTGTGATATGAACGCTTGTAAGTTTGCACTCTTATCATGCGCATCCAGGAGCATTATCACGGCCCCGTCACCATTATGTATTTGTCGTGCTTCATAGAATGAATGTTGTATCGCTTCTTTACTCAAGACTTCTTTTTTAATGAATTGCCCATTGTTAATACTGTAAATGATTTCGCTCTTATTATCATTGACTTGCGACGTGGCGAATAACGATAGATACAAACCCGCAGGGAGTACAACAGGATTAGCTGTGTTTTCAATCATGGAGGATTCGATACAGTATTAAATACGATCCAAGCAGTCAATCCGCCATGTAACCACTACCACTATGGAGTGGATCGGTTGGATCCTCTTCCAGAAAACTTGGAATCGTATCGTATTAAATGATTGTACTAAATACTTGTATGTACCGTTGTCCGGTATTGTATCGAGTGCTCAGCAGGCAGCTTGTCGGTAGAGAAGAGTTAAATAATGCAGGGATGAAGAAATATACAGCGCTACCACTAGATCGCGTGAGGGTGGCATTGAAACCGGATTGGATCAATTGTTCAATTCTTGACAGCTTTGTTTTTATGGAAGATTAAAGACGGGATAGGCTTTTACATTATGTAAGCATCTAGTGACAGAGAGAGTGATGTGTTTGTCCTGTTGTATAAGCAAACTTAAAACATATAATTTTTATATCTTATTAATAATTAAATAACTCATGGATTAATAACTTAAAGATAAAGATGAAGGAATATTACAAAAATAAAATCCTCAAAATCTCTTGTAAAAACTCGGCTTCAAATTTATTTCTTATTTTTTTATAATCTGCAAAACAAGATTATGTTTAAGTTTAATTTCTTTGATAGAAACATGATACATTAATAACATTGTTATACATAATTCCGCGTTTCCAAACTGGACAAAATAAATCACTATTTATATTATTATACGTCTTATATTCCAGACAGTGTTGCGGTTTCAAATGAATGTCCATGTATTTGGCAGGCAATTCTCTCGGCAATTCTAACCATATTATTATTTTGAAGTTCGAAATTCGTCTAGCCTTCCAATTGGCTGAAGCTTCAGAACTTGGATTAAGTTGGTTCACGAGGTTTTACAACTCAACGTGGAGTACTTTTCTTTTTGTTGGTATACTCGGCACCATTATCTGTTGTCTAGGTCTGGTTCCTTGCATCACATTAGTTTTCAACTTAATGCTTTGAATTCTTCAAACTTTGCCTTCACTTCGTAGTGTGATTTTATTATATAACCAAAAGTCTTTAATAATGTAATGAGGACTACTACACTGCACTTATAAATAAAGAAAATTATATTGGTAACAATATTTCGACAACCATTCAGTCGTCTTCTTTCTTTCTTTTGAGTCGTCTGTGAACGTCACTAGATATCGAGAATTTCCCCAAGAGAGTTCCGACATGGGTCCACACACATTGGAGTGTGTACAAGCTCTAGTTTACCTTTAGCTCGCTTGCCTCCGACACTCAAATGTTATAAAAACGTATTTTCATACCGTAGTTGGGTGGTCCATCTACAATCTTCACTTTAGTTTCAAGCCATGGTGAAATATGAGGCACGTTGTTTTTTGAGCAGGGATGTAAATATAATAATACATATCTTAAATACCGATCCCTAGTTGGCCATTGTTCAAGCGTCGATTGTGTCGGCTGGCTTGAATATCATCTTTGTAACTGAGTTAAGTGGACTCGAAATACGAAATACTTATTCATGTTCGCAGATGAAGTTGCTGTGGATTCTGTTGGTGGTGGTGGTGATGCTGTGTCACGTGGCAACTGTGACGTCATGTCGTATTACTAAGCTAAACTCTGGTATGAAAAGCTTTGACGAAAGTGTTTAGCGCTTCGACCCAGTAGATTGAGCTACATATGGGGATGTTTGTGTTGGCGCAGCTGTTGCTGAGAGCGCGCGTGCTGTCGACACAGCAATTGCTGCACGAATTGGTGGGGTTGTCATTGTTATAGCTTTGTTTGTTTCCCCATAACTATAGGCTCTACAGGGGATGAATAATGAATTAAATAAGCAAATATTAATTCGACTTCCAAAATAGAGAGCAAATTTAACGTTTGTAATAATCATTGTACAAAAGTAAACAAGCAATAAATAAGCAGCCCTCTCAATGTTCTTTCAAATTGCCAAGTCCTGATTTTTGCACACCATAACTATAGAATCTACAGGGGATGAGTAATGAATTAAATTATCAAATATTAATTCGACTTCATAAATAGAGAGCAAATTTAACGTTTTAAGTAATCATTGTACAAAAGTAAACAAGACTGGGCTCTAAATAAGCAGCTCTCTCAATGCTCTTTCAAATTGCCAAGTCAGTAAGTTCAGCAGAAAGGTGAAGGAGTAGTAAGCTATGTTAAGGCTAAGATACGGCTTTGTGCTGAGATTGATAGGAGGATGCCGCATGCAATAAGGGTTGGTTGGTGCTTAGAGGGTATGTTGCCTGATTTGAAAGTGCACCCTGATTTTCCATATACCCTGATTGCAGATAATACTATTGTAGTATGGCGGCAAACCGGCTCCACAACTCTAGATTACGGGTTCGAAACCCTGCTACAACCTCTGTTACTGACCGAGCCGCTTTAACGTTATACTAGCTTGATAGCATGGATTCGAGCGGGAACTACGTACTAACTGGAAGAGTGGGTAAGACGACCCAGGCATGAGTCGATTAGATCATTAAAAATGACTTTATTACAATATAAAACATAACAAGAAATATAACAGATAATATATATATATGCCAACACCTTGTTACTTCATAGATTTGTTACAAACATTACCTCGAACACAAGATAAATCAAAGGAGCGCCCATTTGCGCAGGTAACTTAATATTGTGACTTCATATTAGGCAAAAACACTGAATCTACTTTTCAAGAAATTATCCAATCAATAGTTAGATTTACAATTTAAAACATAATAAATTTCTCATCACCTAGGTAATAATTACAACATGATTAACTTACAAGTCTCAGGTATCAGCTTCTTCTACTGCATTCAGCTCTTCATCTGGTTTTTTACTCTCTTTACCCTACCGATTTTCAGCTCTTTTATACGTTTACTAATTAGATCATTTGATGTAACTTTTTTAGATCTTTCTCTCTGTTTTCTATTGGCTGAGACAATTGTGCGTGGCCTTGAGTGCCAGCCTGTTCCAGCTTCTACCTAATGTGTTTACGTCTTAAACTTCCAAGAAATGCGTAATAATGATATTTAAATGACACTCGTACCTGCTTGCGATGGCACGGGCCAGGTGAGTCAATGCACCATTAAGCCAACTTATAAAAGTTGTTTACGAACTTTGGCTTCACCTTCTGCAATCGTCTTTCTTCTGGTATATTATACATGTTAATATTACCTGATTCAATCTAAACACTAAGATTCACATTTTAGAACATTGGTTTGAATTTGAATTCATAATAATACAGAGAAAAAAATCCGCTCTACTGCATAGCTCCTTCCTCTAATTAAAAGTTTTCATCATTATTACAAAATGATGAAACTTTTACGAAATCGATCATCAAAGTACAATACCTGAGTTTAATTCGTGTCCAAATGAATAGCCTTTGTCGTCATAGCAATGACTCTGTCCATATCCGAAGTCGTGATTCAATGTCGTGGTTGCTTGTCACTACACTGTTTCTTGACGCACTACATCTTGTTATGGTTAAAATCGAGAGTTCCATTGGTAAGGGTGGGTCACAACTAACAGCTGAGACCAGAAGTCTTGTTCATCATCTGGCCAAATGCCATACGTATCCTGGTATGCGGTAGCTTTTGACAAAAACTGCATTCGGCGGTGAATCTCAGTCCATGATGGATGAAGGTCCATCGGGTCAAAGGATAGTCGGTTAGTGAACATGGCGTCGATGTCGAGTCGCAAGGCTCGAAGCTCCTCGTATGCCGTCGTCCTCTTCATCAGGCGCTGCAAGTCGGCGAAGGATGGCGTCACCTGACGGTCCACGTAACCGTCCTGGGTTGCCGTCGGCGCTGGGGGGTGAATGCACACGGCATGTGCACGGGTATGGTCGAAGGGGGTGTGAATAAGGGCGTAACGTTTTCGGCGGAAACGAAGTCGTCCAGGAGAAGGGGTCCAGCCCGATGTGGAACCATTCCACGTGCGTCGCGCTGGGTCGGGTCGACAGAGGGTTCGGCTGCAATAGGCTGCCTCTCAGGAGCCTGCTGCTGGGGTTGTACTTCAGAGATTCTAAGTCGTCCAAAGGTGTCTCCGGCTGCGTCGTCGAATTGTCCGATGCTGTGGACTAAGCTGCTTCTAGGTCGCTGGTACGGTAACTGAAAAGAATAATGGCGACTCCGGGAACGAAAACGTGCCCCGGACGTCGGTGTCAGATCAAGAGCTTCCCTTATCATGGTTGTAACTAACTATAGCGCAGAGGAATAAAAGTGGTCCACACCTGTTATCGCATCCTCTTATATCGCGGCAGCGAGGTAGGGGGAAATATCATGGGGTAACAAGGTGATTAGTAGGTAACGATCATTTCTCACCTAAACTAAATGCTCTCGTGATTATAATACCATTTAAGTGTTTACTTCTAAGTTATTCTAGAAGTCCATCTGATTCCCGACTTATTTTCTCGAAGTTTTGCAATGATAGATTAACCACACATTGAATTTATGTGAAGATTCGTTACCTATTAATTTAAATTATCAGATGTTTCTTTATTCAAACTGTTCTTTATATAAGGGAGAAAAAACCACATAGGCTATTGGTTCACTATCCATGATTCCCATTCGGGACACCAAAAATAACCTAGCCAGTCCCACCAGGTGCTATCCTCCCGTTCGTCGTCTCCTTCCTCTCCATCCCATGCCAAAACGAGGCGGCGCAGGTTGTTAAAGTATTCATACTTCATCTTTCCAATCCTTGGGAAGGGGTGCGTAAACAGATATGCCCAATGAGTGGCTATCACTGAAAATTCCTTTACTACTTCCATGCTGTAACAAATAAAACGTGCAACTAAAATTGCAAATTTTGACTCCATATTCCTTTCCACACGGAACTAAGCGAATTTTGGTACTTACGTCGATTGTGTCTTCACGAGCGTCTACTTTGACAAATGGATTAAATGGTTGTGATTAATTGTATTTTTTTTCTTCCCTTTATATACGTGTTTGGTTCCTGTTCTAAACTTCATAACATATTTGCGAGTTAAATTCTTATTTTCTCTATGTCAATTCTCAGAATTCTAGTTAATACTCTATTTTTCTTCTGCACTGTCCAGTGAATAACATCCTTTATAAGGTGTTTATTAACTTTTTCATCTCATTATAATGAGTTCCAAAATATTATCTTTAATTTTTCGGCTATGGAGTGTTTGGAAAGACTGCACTTGTCAAATGGTTAATAAAACATTCGAGCTTGCAACCTGTTTTGGGCTTGTCAGAGGCTAGATACAAAGCTTGCGACCTTTTTAATAGTTCGCCAGAGGCTTTCACACACACTTGAACTTTTACGAGCATGTTACTGCCTCGCCAGGGATGAAAATTAAGTTTAAGAACACCGCCACCATTAGTGTAAGATAAAACATTCATTCTTAGATTAAGAGACATCCCGACAAATGTTGTGATGGTTGATTTTAGTTGGGCTTATAGAAATGTTATAAAAACGTATTTTCATACCGTAGTTGGGTGGTCCATCTACAATCTTCACTTTAGTTTCAAGCCATGGTGATATATGAGGCACGTTGTTTTTTGAGCAGGGATGTAAATATAATAATACATATTTTAAATACCGATCCCTAGTTGGCCATTGTTCGAGCGTCGATTGTGTCGGCTGGCTTAAATATCATCTTTGTAACTGAGTTAAAGGGGTATTTAACCGCTAAACTCAAAAAATATATTTCATTCAGGCTAACTAGTAATGAATTTAGCAATTAACAGAAAAATTATTGGGGCCACCATGACCTCCCAAAAAATTGTCAAACATGATATTTTTAGAGCTAGGTCCCATCGGCGAAAATCTCCCATAAGAAATAACATGGGGACGATCTTTATGCCCCGTGACCTTGGAGGATTTTGATCCAAAAAAATATTGGCCATTATTGACGTACTCGACAGCCTTTTCTGTAAATTCTCTTTATTTTGTTTTGTAATTTTGACAAGAAGTTCGGTCAAAATATGCTGATTACCAAGATGGGGTGTGATTTTGGAATGCATATTTTTGCGTGTTTGAGGGTATATTTGGGCACAGTTTCAAGACACGATGTTATGAAGGGGCATTTTAGATTGGTACTATGCTCTAGTATCTATGTGGACCAAAAAAGAAGCAGGTTAAAGCCGATTTAGGAAATTTTCCAAAACACCAATTTTCGCCAATTTCTGGATCAAAAAAATTAAAAAATTCGTGTTAAATCACAGTTACAAGATATAATTTTTTAAACGGTCATTTAAGTGTAGTATTGTGCTATAGATCACGTGGTAAAAAATAATTTTTGGGGTTTTTAGCCCCTTTAAGTGGACTCGAAATACGAAATACTAATTCATGTTCGCAGATGAAGTTGCTGTGGATTCTGTTGGTGGTGGTGGTGATGCTGTGTCACGTGGCAACTGTGACGTCATGTCGTATTACTAAGCTAAACTCTGGTATGAAAAGCTTTGACGAAAGTGTTTAGCGCTTTGACCCAGTAGATTGAGCTACATATGGGGATGTTTGTGTTGGCGCAGCTATTGCTGAGAGCGCGCGTGCTGTCGACACAGCAATTGCTGCACGAATTGGTGGGGTTGTCATTGTTTTAGCTTTGTTTGTTTCCCCATAACTATAGGCTCTACAGGGGATGAATAATGAATTAAATTAGCAAATATTAATTCGACTTCCAAAAAAGAGAGCAAATTTAACGTTTTTAATAATCATTGTACAAAAGTAAACAAGCAATAAATAAGCAGCTCTCTCAATGCTCTTTCAAATTGCCAAGTCAGTAAGTTCAGCAGAAAGGTGAAGGAGTAGTAAGCTATGTTAAGGCTAAGATTCGGCTTTGTGCTGAGATTGATAGGAGGATGCCGCATGCAATAAGGGTTGGTTGGTGCTTAGAGGGTATGTTGCCTGATTTGAAAGTGCACTTGATCAATATAAATTTTAAAACTGTGGAGGAATTGTTGGAGGCAGCGCAGCCCCTTGAGAAGGTTCTGCTACACAAGGAGGAGGCGAGGAGTGCGACGTTGGTTGCTCCTGTTCAGAAAGTTATGCCAGCGCAAGAGAAGGAGGAGAATGGCATGTTTTCAGCCATAAAAGGGTTAAAGGACATAGTGGCGTCTTTGTCAAGGGAATTTCAGTCGTTTAAGAGTGAAGCAGGGCGCAAAGTACAGCCGAGTGCAGGTGTGGTGCAGCAAAGTTTTGTTTCAGACCAGCAGGGCGGAGATCAGATTCAGCAGAATGGTTGGACAAATAAACAACAATTTGTTTCCAATATCGGTGGTTATCAACGCAAGAATCAGCATTTTAATCAGCGTTGTTGGGATAATCAGGTCACGTGCTTTTATTGTAGAGAGTTGGGTCATTCTAAGAGAGATTGTGTCAAACTAAAATCTCTCGAGGTTCGTCGGAGAGCACCTGTTGTCTCGGTGGAGCAGATGCCATCTTCTGTGTCTTCGGCACTTTGACAAAAACTACTAATAGCATCAATTTTTGTAAATAGCTTTGCATCCCCCTGGATCTCCGCCAGTACTGTATCTACTGCAGTATTGATCGTACGTCCTCGCAAGACGCTTCTTCTCGTGTATGATGATCTCCGAGAAGTAGTGGAGAGTACCACCCTCCTGGAACACGCTGCCGCCGACTCGGACGTGATCATTGGCGCGGCTGGTTCTCGACACAGATCCTCACTCCAGTAGGTTTTGCCACGACGACCATGCCGGCACACCATTCGATCGGTCTTCGAGATGACGTTCTCTTGTTCCATCTTCTCAAGCTTAAGTTTAACCTTGTCCATAAGAGGAAATAGTACCCTGCGTGGAGTGTTGATTGCAATGGTTTTGCGTCCTCTCTCAGGCGAAGTGTGTACTCGCGGTAACATCCCGAGTACGTGTAATATTTCCTGAAATACTCCCTTCCATGGTTGGCTGCAGTTCACTTCGTGGATTCGTGTATCTTTGAGAACTCCTAATGCGACTATTTCTGGTCTTCAGAGTAGGGGATTGTCCAAGTCACTCACCACGAATACCTCTTGTTGTGAAGTCTTGCTTGCAACTGCTGGTGTACACTTGAACTGTCCTTGAGTGTTCATCAGTACTCCACCCAGTCCACACAAGTCTTGCTTGCAACTGCTGGTGTACACTTGAACTGTCCTTGAGTGTTTAAGCAGTACTCCCCCCGGTCCACAAAAGGGTTTTGCTTGCAACTGCTGGTGTACACTTGAACTGTCCTTGAGTGTTAAGCAGTACTCCACCCAGCCCACACAAGTTTTGCTTGCAACTGCTGGTGTACACTTGAACTGTCCTTGAGTGTTAAGCAGTACTCCACCCGGTCCACACAAGTCTTGCTTGCAACTGCTGGTGTACACTTGAACTGGCCTTGAGTGTTAAGCAGTACTCCACCCAGTCCACACAAGTCTTGCTTGCAACTGCTGGTGTACACTTGAACTGTCCTTGATGTTAAGCAGCACTCCACCCGGTCCACACAAGTCTTGCTTGCAACTGCGGGGTTTGTACACTGAACTGCCCTTGAGTGCTTAAGCAGTACTCCACCCAGCCCACACAAGTCTTGCTTGCAACTGCTGGTGTACACTTGAACTGTCCTTGAGTGTTAAGCAGTACTCCACCCAGTCCACACAAGTCTTGCTTGCAACTGCTGGTGTACACTTGAACTGTCCTTGGGGTTTTAAAGCAGTACTCCACCCGGCCCAACACAAGTCTGCTTGCAACTGCTGGTGTACACTTGAACTGTCCTTAAAGTGTTAAGCAGTACTCCACCCAGTCCACACAAGTCTTGCTTGCAACTGCTGGTGTACACTTGAACTGTCCTGGATGTTAACAGTACTCCACCCAGTCCACACAAGTCTTGCTTGCAACTGCTGGTGTACACTTGAACTGTCCTTGAGTGTTAAGGCAGTACTCCACCCGGTCCAAAACAAGTCTTGCTTGCAACTGCTGGTGTTACACTTGAACTGTCCTTGATGTTAAGCAGTACTCCCCCCAGTCCACACAAGTCTTGCTTGCAACTGCTGGTGTACACTTGAACTGTCCTTGGTTTTAAGCAGTACCCACCCAGTCCACAAAGTCTTGCTTGCAACTGCTGGTGTACACTTGAATGCCTTGAGTGTTAAGCAGTACTCCACCCGGTCCCCCACAAGTCTTGCTTGCAACTGCTGGTGTACATTTGAATTTTCCTTGAGTGTTAAGCAGTACTCCACCCGGTCCACACAAGTCTTGCTTGCAACTGCTGGTGTACACTTGAACTGTCCTTGAGTGTTAAGCAGTACTCCACCCGGTCCACACAAGTCTTGCTTGCAACTGCTGGTGTACACTTGAAACTGTCCTGAGTGTTAAGCAGTACTCCACCCGGTCCACACAGTCTTGCTTGCAACTGCTGGTGTACATTTGAACTGTCCTTGAGTGTTTAAGCAGTACTCCACCCGGTCCACACAAGTCTTGCTTGCAACTGTGGTGTACACTTGAACTGCTTGAGTGTTAAGCAGTACTCCACCCAGTCCACACAAGTCTTGCTTGCAACTGCTGGTGTACACTTGAACTGTCCTTGAGTGTTAAGCAGTACTCCACCCAGTCCACACAATTTCTCAGTTGGTGCTTGTAGTTAAGAGCGTTCACCACCTGCGTTTTAGGCAATTTTCTGTTTGCTCAGCTGAATGACACCACATTTGTTAGAAATTTTGAACATATCTCACACAAGTGGAAATAAAGTTTTCTATGGTAACACATTCCTAAAATTTGTTTTGAAATAATTTATAAAGAATAAATTAGATTTCACGAATTTCAATTTTGTTAAAAAGTCCAAAATTGACTATATTCGTGATTTTTTTCTGGCTGATCAAGACAAAATTTTGAAAACCTATGACTGTAAGAACATCCATGTATGCTTTATTGACAAGTTTGCAAAATTGTATATACGTAGGATGCTTCTTGGCCGAGCAAACCGCTATTTATTAACTGCCAAAAGGGTGGTGAACCCTCTTAAGGTCCCTTCGATTTTCTTGAAGTGTCTTTCTGCAATTACCGTTACGTCAGCGCCACTGTCTATTTTAAACTTAATAGAACACTAAACTAGTGGTGTGTTCGAATCCGTTGGACATGACACCGACACCGACAGGCCAGGTTGTGTAGCAATATTACTGTCCATCTTCCCATGGGGCAATGTTTGGCGGTATGATTTGTTGGCATACGACACTTCCCCGAATGTAGTCGGTTATATCCTTTTTGGCCAGTAGTAGGTTAGTTTAACTTTTTGAATTTTTTTAAATTCCAAAATGGCTACCAAATGGGTGGTCATGCACTGTTAGAATTGCTCTTCCAAACCGAGGTGGGACTTCGATGGTTGGTGTGCCTCCTCTGTTATATTTTTGAATAATTCCATGTTTATCTATGCATAGCCTTGATTAATGATTTGCTTATCCTGGTACTCTAGTTTGTGCTTGATGCTGATAATAAACGAAGCTACGTTTTGGTCATTCACCCATTCCCCTGGAGTCGTCGGCATCTCTTTAGGTTTGAGTTGTTCGTTCATTTATGCTTCTGGTATAGTATTCTCGTGATTCGAAGCCCGTAGAAGGTGAAGTGCTGGTTGCTTGGGGTGGGGTTTACATCGGTTGCATGTATGCTACAGTGGGTGTGCTTGGTTAACGGCGAAGGTAAGCTGTATTTCGTCTGGAGTGTCTTCCACCGGTAATAGCTCGTCTATAAGTTTTGGCTCGGTTGATGGCAGATCCGTGCCGCCAGGAGCTCTACTTAGGGCGTCCGCTGCTTGGTTTTTACCACCCTTACTGTAGGTAACGGTCGCATCTAGCCCCATTTTGCGCATAACCCATCTTCGAACACGTTCTGAGGGTTCTTCTATTGAAACCATACTTTTTTAAAGCTGCGTGGTCCGTCTCTATTGTAAAGACAGTCAAGTATAGTAAAAATTCAATTAAGCTTGAAAAAATAAAAAAAACCCAGCTTACCTTGCCAGACCATAAATGGGGTTGGGTATGATTCCAACAGTTGAAAATCACTTAGAAATAACACAAATACACTCTGAATGAAACCAAACAGAGTGGGGGTAAGCGGGTGTCTATGGCGCTTGGGTCAAGAAAACAACCTGAATAGAAAATTACGTAACAATAACAATTTATAAGAAATATTTAAGCACTGGTTACTTTATTATGAATTTAATATTTCAATTTCAATCCAAATATAATTTTAGTTATTTTCTAAAAATTCTATAGATTGATTTTATTTTTCCGATCAAAAATGATAAAATAGTGTATTGTCTGCCTTATGAAGAATATGTATTGCGGCACTAACTTAATCAAATATGAGTGCTGCCATCAGGGCCTCTCTTTTTCAAACTAAACGGCGACAAAATCTGAGGTGGCCAAATCATTTAGAATGTCCGTCCGGTCACGAATATGTTCATTTATTTTGGATCCGATAAAGTAGTGTAAATGGAAATTACATTATAAAAAAGTAACGTTGCCATGGCAACGAAAAGACGCGCGAAGTTTCTAATGCACTGCCACTAGAAGTAATCAAAATACTTTCGAGGAAGCTGCGTATTATTTGTCACCAAAGAGTTTAAATTGTTTTCCCAAGGAGTCAAGGTCCTCTAGATGGCGGTGGATTTTATCCACAAAGTAAAGGTTTACACACGGGTTTACCCAAATAAATTGGCAATAATAAATAATATTGGAAACATGGCCCTGTGGACAGCGAACGTCGCAAATTTTAAAATTAAAAAAAATGTGCAATGTGGGTCTAGCAATAGCACGTGCTCGCTTATCAACGCGTCCAACTGAGCGTTTTCTAGTTATATTGTTCTACATTTTATATTCCAGACAGTGTTGCGGTTTCAAATCAATTTCCGTGTATTTAGCAGGCAATTCTTTTGGCAATTCTAACCATATTATTTTGAAGTTCAAACTTTGTCTAGCCTCCCAATTGGCTGAATGTTCAGAACTACGATTGTAGTTGGTTCACGAGGTTTTAAACTCAACGTGGAGTACTTTTCTTTCCCTAATATCTTGTGGGGAATACACAGGGATGAGTCGCACTCAGAACCACCTAACACGGCCCCTTGTGACGCACTTCAATGCAAAGGAAGTCTCTGAATTGATCTCGAAATCCATTGTTATAAAAATCTCTTATTTTGTTAATACTGCAATGAAAATAATTAGACCAAAGTTCTCCTGTGATTGAGCTAAATAATTTTAAATTCATGTGTGTCTTATTTTTATATCAGTATAATGCGTTTCAAATAAAGCAAAGAATAAATGAATAAACCTTTAATACAATGGATTGAATTATTTTTCATTCTCAATAAGAACTGTTTTTTTTTTAAATAGTTTACACAGTGTAAAGTACACAAACCTCTTATATTCTCTACTATTTTACTTGATTCTTGCCCGCAATTTTAGAATATCTTTCAAGATGTAAGTTAGTAATTTTTTATTTATTTGACTGATACAGAAAAAAAGTATAACACTTCCACCTTGTAGAGAGAGAGAGAGAGAGAGAGAGAGAGAGAAATTTGATTTGATTTGATTGTCGTCTTTATTGATGGCGGGATTAAGGCCTGTTAAGCCTTCTCTTCCATCCAACCACTTCCTAATTACAACAAATCCCGACATTACAGGATTTCATAAAATAATGATTTTTTTTAAAACTATGATTACACAAGTTAAATGTGCAATTTAAGAGCCAAAAATAATGTTAACATCAAACTTAAATAACTTAAACAAACTAAATTATGTAATAATACATTAGGAGTAACATTATTGCAAAGTTAAAATTTTCTAGGGATATGGTTATGGTATGCAAATTGTGCCTTTAAATCTATTTATGTAAATCTACAATAGTTTAAGTAACATTCATTTATCCATTCACACAAAAGTACACAATTAATATGGCTTTAGCCATTGTATGCAGAAATACAAGTGAGCAGGAGCAGGTTGTGGTATGCATTGCTCAATCATTAACAAAGGATGTAGCGGCTGATGTTTATAGCTGCAAAATAATTATAATTACTCAAGTATTGTTGATATAGTTTACGCTTGAAAGTGTCTTAACTAATTCCGTAAACATCCTGATGCTGGTGGGGAGAGTATTCCAGACCGAAAAGGGGTTTATTGTAAAAAAGTGGTCAAAAAGATTGGTTCTATGGGTTGGAAATGTTAACTGAGTACCTGATCTAGATCAAGTGTTGAAGGTATGGTTTGAGAATAAGTATAGAAAATAAGATGCTAGATACGAAGGTGTTGATGTTGAGAGCAGACGATGAACAATGCAAATCGAGTGTAGATTTCTACGGTCATTTAGACGAATCCACTCAAGATTCCTGAATCCAGGGGTAATAAGATCATATTTTTTGATACCAAAGATGAAACTAATACAGGCATTTTGAGCTCTCTGAAGACGAATTGAGAGGTCATCATTGTACTCAATGTCACAATAATCAAAATGAGGCATGACTTGGCTTTGTACGAGCATTGATTTTAATTTTGTTGAGAGATAGGTGGAGTGAAATTAAACACCCAAAAAAAAACTTGTAGAAATACAGCCAAACCTTCACACTCAAAGGAATGAGATCTAAAAAAAGGGGCCAAGCTCATCTACCCTTCCACATTTGCGCATTCTTAATTCATAAACGTACAGTGTCCCATAACAGCATCCTCGAAAAGCGTGGCAAAATAGAATTGCGATTATTAATTTAACGTAGTAGTTTATCCAAGTTTTTTTTTGTAAATTAATTTAAAAGTAAACATGCAAATTCTATTTTGCCAAGCTTTTCGAGGATGCTGTTATGGACACTGTACGTTTATGAATTAAGAATGCGCAAATTGGAAGGGTAGATGAGCTTGGCCCTTTTTAGATCTCATTTCCCTTTTTAGTGTGTAAGGTTGGCTGTATTTCTACAAGTTTGTTATGTGTGTGATACTTATTACTTTTCAAGTTCCATTACAAATTATTTGTTAAAATATAATATTTTTTTCAAAGTTGATTTTAATTTTTATGGTATTAGCAATAACAATAGGATGTAAAATACTAGGCCGGATTCATGTACATCCTGGGTATAGGTGGTAAACCCCCTGGTATAACGACGGGATAAGGACTGGTTAAGTCTAGGCAACTCACATCCTATTAAAACTTTCCCATGTAACAACAAACGCACAACTAATGTAATTTTTCACCTATTTCACTGCACCCACACGAGGGAAGCGATATATCTAGACGGCCTTGACCCACAGCCATGTAAATCATCAGATAATCAGAAGAATATTGAAAATTTTCACCATCTTTTGTTTTACATTTTTATTAAAAGTGACAGGAGATTTCGTGAGTTTATTAAAAGTAAAGAAAAAGCTTATTATTGCCGTAAATTTTGGAATAGCCTAGGACTACCATACCATTGTTTATCTGCATTAGGCTTGTAGTAATCAAAACTAGTTATTTGTGCGGGAAGTGTCAAAACAAGGTTGTGCTGGCCTAGGGTTGGCTAAGAAAGGCCTAGGGCTTGTCAAACATGTATTTATTTATCTAGTCCTATAGCCTAATGGAACTTTAGACCTACACTGTTGTATTATAAATAATTTTCTACATCTGGGCCTAGGTCAGGGACGGTTTCTGATTTGTTTTATGAGAGTATAATGACAACTTTTCTCATTTCACACATAGAAGCAAAATTTAAAATGTCCGCCATTTGTTTACGTATCGCACTTTCCCGCCGTACTCTGCTTATACCGTCAACAAGTGTCAAGTAACTATGGTTACTTGTTGATTGTATAAGGCTTATTTTAAAACCTTTATTTGGAAGCCTTCCAACAAACTTTTTCAACTTTTTTTTTCAAAAGAGACTATAATACTATAACCTTAATGTCCATGTAAAATATGAACATTGTAGTCCCACCCGTCTGGTCAGAATCGCGGGCCGACGTATTAGATGTAAGTAGCAGTAGTAGCAGTAGTAGGAGGAGTAGCTAACATCCTTAAAGTGATTTTGAGCATGTTTCAAGCCATTTTTTCACCAAGAAGGAATGGTCGTACCCCAATTATATTTGGCATGTGTTGTCAGGTACCTAAATCCCCTCGATTGTGATAGTTTTCAAGTTCACATCACGTTACATGACGGCTGGGTAACACCTCGAAATCACCCCAACTCTGCTTGGTGTATAAGGTGCTTGAGTGTGTAGCGCACCGCGGCTTGGCTGCGGCGCCCTAACGGGCACCTAGATAAGGTTTATAAGGTAAAGTTTTACAAATGTTATAGATAGTACATACATATGCAGTATACAAACTAATGAAAAATACAGCGCGTACAAAGTGTAAAGTCTAAATGGTTTATAGCTACCCTCCAAGTACTAGAATTCCACAGCTAATCATGTTCTACTTCCTGCGGGTTAGGAGCTCGTTGAAGATGTTGGAGTCTTCAGAAAAGAAGCGGAACTACATTCATTCTATGAATCCCGCCAAATACGTATTGAAGACGGGGCCGAGATACTGCTGCTGGATACACTTGAGAAACGGTCGTACTTTCAAGCATTCATGTCACAACCAGTCGTGTCATCTTACCGCCTATGGTTGTACTTGGATAGGGATTGATATTATCAAGGGCGTGGGGCAGACTAGCAGAGGTAACAACGTTCATTGTAAATTGTTAGGGTGATAAAAAGCTATTTTTTCATTACTAATGAATTAAATATAATTTTTGTGGAGAAAACCCAGGGTGCAATGCATACCCCTCTGGATGCGTCGTACTAGTTATATTAGAGTAAGGACAATTTTAAAGATATGTCCAAGGGCTGTTTGAGACGACTCAATTCTTTGCATTTGCATAAATGACTGAGGAAAACCTCGGAAAAAACTTTTGTTTGGATTTACAATCTGTACTGGATATGAGGCATCAAAGTCCAACTCGCAACCTTCTCGAGGTTTGGCCTGTGAGTAAAGGAGCAGTGTATTTTCCGAAACCAAGGGCGAGCTCTGGCCGGACGGATTGAGACCTCGAAGAAGGTTCTCATGCTTTTCATTAATCACACTTTTATTCATTAATCGTCATCTTTTCTCTTTCTACTTTATATTCATTTGTTTCTCATACTTGCCATCCTTCTTTGTTGTCGAGTAGATAACCTTTGCTGTACACACGGACATGAAAACCAAGCTAAGGTGTGCTTGACAAGCCGAGGAAGCTTATGGCTGCCGGTTTTAATTTGCAGTATTTACTGTCATGGGCGCCGGGAGGGGATGGGGGCAAGGGGGGCGCTTGCCCCCCTAAATTTCAGGAAAAAATAAATTTTAACCGGCGATTAGCGTTATAACATATAAATTAATGTATTTGTGAAACCGAAATTCAATTGAAAATCAATATTTATAATATTTATATATTTAATGATCTGATCGGGAGCAGAGTGTTCCTACTTTTGTTTTTTTCTATCAATTGTGGACATTTATTTCTATCATACAGACAAGTGACAACACTGTAGTCACTCTCTACGTTTACCAAGGGTTCCAGTCCGGCTTACACTGGACCTGTTTCATTAGGTTACATCAAGTCTGAGGCGTATATAAAAAAACTAACCCTGCCTACTTCAGTCCAATTTCAAGCCGAACTTGTCACGGCCTGCTAAACTATAAATATACCCAAAACCTCCCAATCAAGTTGCAGTGAAGAATTTATCACGCTCGGCAGGCTCGCTTCAAGAGATCGAGACTCGTTGGTGATTTTCTAGTTCCGAGTATTGACTGCACAAAAATCACATAATATTGGTATCCTATTCAGCCCACTTCTTTTTTGTAAAACGCAACAAACGCATTCTAAAAACCTGAACTTCGAAAATTTCGACTGGGGCGCTATTGTTAAGAGGCTTTGCCCCCAAAACTTCCTGTGCTTGCCCAACAAAAGCTCAAATTGTAATTTTTGACCCTCCCAAACCCCCTGCCAAAATTCCTGCCGCCACCAAAGTTAACTGTCCATACTCGGAGTTAAGTGGCGACTCTCAGCAGTATAGGCCTAGCGTGGTGAACGGTCTTTCACGACCTAGGCCAGGCCGTCCTCTGGGGTTATTTCAAGCACTGTGGTTGCTATATTATTATTCTGAAAATAGTCATAGCCATAGTAAATAGGGCCGCCAACAGGTGAACTGCGTCACTGATTGCCTGACAGGAGAAGAATAGTTTGAGAATAGTTTGAGAAGTTATAAAATGAGCCCAGTGACCTTGGCCTTGCAGACAGCTGTGCGTAGACTTGAGCTGGACTGGTCTGGTCAGCCATTTTACGGAACTAGGCACAAATCCTGTATGATATTATTAACAGAAATTCTCCCCTTTCTGAGCCCTGACTTAACAATTGGTTGTTTAACACGAAATTGTAAGTTGCAGAAAGTTGTAGGTGGTGAATTCGCCGTTATCGCCCTATTCTCTTTGTTCGTCTTGTCTAAAACCAGCGTCAGGAGGGTAGGCCTATTTAGTTATAAGCCTAGGATAGGCCTAGAGCTGAGAACTTGCGGATAGGTATGTTTTAAATAAATCTATCCCACTTCTTACTGTCAGGTATCGTTTTGTAAGGTTGACTTTTAGTTTAGATAAGGTACGGACTCACCATTTGTAAAGGACAATCAGTTTCAACTGTTATTATAACTCTCAACATTCATTGTTAAGAACTGCAATATTTGACAGAGATTACAACTGTTGACATTTTTGCAAGAGAGAGAAACAGCTCATGTAACCTAAGAAAAACAGTTACAAGTTCTAGACCCTAGTTCAAGCTAGTTTCTACACTAGGAAACGCTGAGTTGGACGCGTTGATAAGCGAGCACGTGCTATAGCTAGACCCACATTACACACTTTTTTAAATTTTAAAATTTGCGACGTTTGCTGTCCACGGGGCCATGTTTCCAAGATTATTTATTATTTGCAAGGTATTTGGGAAAACCCGTGGGTAAACCTTTACTTTGTGGATAAAATCCACCCCCATCTAGAGGACCTTGACATCATTTCTTTGGGAAAACTATTTTATCTCTTTGGTAACAAATAAAACACTGCTTCCTCGATAGTATTTTGATTACTTCTAGGTGGCAGTGCATAGTGGCCAGCAACCTCTTGTGACTTTTCATTGCCATGGTAACGGTACTTTTGTAAAAATGTAATTTCCACACTAATCGGAACAAAAATTAAATTTACACATTCGTGACCGGAAGGACATTCTAAATGATTTAGCCACCTCAGATTATGTCGCTGTTTAGTTTAAAAAAGCTTTTGATTTACTTTAATGTAATTTTTTAATTTTTTAAACGATTTTGCCTCAAAACTAATGGCATTCAATCGAGAAAGAAGCATGCGGATGGTCCAAATTCCAACTCGATCCGAGCCTCTGTTCAAACGTTATGGCGAGACTTACAAAAAAAAAACAAAAAAAAAACAAAGCAAATCTAGTGACTATTTTTCCCGGCAGAGTCAAATGGAAACGCTCGCTTTGTTCGCTTAAATATCTGGTTTACGTGGGAATCATTTAATAGGATTTCTACTCATTAAACAATGCAAGAGTATGAACAGCTGTAGGCTCTCGCGACACGAAATAAAATTTATGTAATCTGTTGCTTATCGTTATAGAATCTAACTTTTGTAAGAGCAGGTCTTGCTGTCAATTAAATTGGTATTGAAAATTTATTTTATTTTAGCGGCGAAATTTGAATAAGGTGGTTTATTGGTTCTTTCAATAATCATTGAATTGAGGGACTTATGACAATCAAATTGTGTAGGCCTATAGATAATAAGAAACAAAAAAATCACCTTCACATTGGTGTAATTTTGTCGTTGTAATCAAGGAATCATGAACAAAACATGGGCCATCAAATTCCAACTCGCAACCATCTCGTGGTTTGGCCCGTGAGGGGAGTTTTTCTCCCTGAAATTAATAGCGAGCTCTGGGTCGTTGTTGGGGAACTTTCCCCTCCCTTTGACTACCTCCCCGACGGCGACGACAATGACAACACGGACAGATGATGACACAGACGAAGATGACCACGACGTGGGGGAACCCTGCCCTCCCCATACGCTTGTGGCTGGTTCTGACCAGCACAAGCCTGTCCACCCCTTGTCCCCCCGCGTCGCCCCATACGTCCCTCCCTTCGTCTCGATTAGCCAAGTTGCATAAATATGAGACGTAAAGCAATATCCAATTAAAAAATTGAACAAAACATTGAACCATTTAATTAAGGCTGTTGTTTTGGCTGAAGGGGTTAAGCACTTGTCTGTGGGATCAAATCCAGTAGAGACGAGAAAAGCTGACATGAGGTTTTATTCCTGGTTTCCCTCATTCATAATTGCGAATGCAAGGAATTAAGTCCTCTCAAACACCCCTCGGACATTCCTTTACAATTGTCCTTACTCTAATATACCTATAGTTCGTCGCATCAAGAGGAGTATGCATTGCACCCTGGGTAGGTTCTCCACAAAAAATATACCTAATCTATAAGTATTTGAAACATAGTTTATTAATATCACCTGAACAATGCACAATCAATCTTGTTACCTCTGCTAGTCTGCCACACGCCCTTGATAAGATCGATACCGACCCAAGTCCAACCATAGGCGGTAATATTAAGAACGTTTGGCTGTGATATGAACTCTTGTAAGTATGCTCTCTTCTCAAGTGCATCCAGGAGCATTATCAAGGCTCCGTCACCATTATGTATTTGGCATGCTTCATAGAATGAATGTTGTATCGCTTCTTTACTGATGACATCTTTCTCATGAATTGCCCATTGTTAATACTGTTTATGATTTCTCTTTTATTGTCATTGACGTGTGACGTGGCTAATGACGATACATACAAACCGACAGGGAGTAGAACAGGATTAGCTGTGTTTACAATAATGGAGGATTCGATACGATATTTATTTATTATCTCTATCAACAGGTATTAAACCCATGAGTGTTAGGTATAGCTAAAGTAAACAATTAAAAAAATATACAATTCAAAATAATACAAATACGTTTCCTATACAAATAAATTTGAACACTATACAAATTAAGTACTATAAAATTAAGATTTTACAAGTATAAACAAGAAAAAATTGAGTAACAAAAGAATATATATAAAGAACGTCTAATGAAGAAAAATTGAGGTTTTAAAATACAAAACTAGTAAAAAGTTGATTAGGTGACAAGAGTGATGAGTCATGTTGGTAATCTGGCATAAACACTAAACAGCTGCTTTAAATAATTAAAGTTTTATGTGGTTGATGTCAATTTCTGGATTAATGGCTAAAAATTTGTTGTAGGTGTCTTGAATTCGGTTAATGGGGGGAAATTTAAAAACATCAATACGAGCACATGGAATTTTGAAGGGGATGTAATTTCTTGTAAATCTTAAAGGGATATGAAAGTTTATATTTTGAAGTAGGTCCATGTCGATAAAGTAATGGAGAAGGTTGTAAAGGAAAATTACGTCGGTTGCACTACGTCGACGTTCTAGTGTTGGAATCAATTGTTGTTGACAAAGTGTAGCATAATGTGATCGGTGAAAATTTAAATTATTTTGTAAACAAAGAAAACATACAAATTTGTACTAAATACGTTCAACTTGCTTAATTTTGGTGTCGTGATGTGGATTCCACAGTCCACACAACACTGGCGTAGTCAACGTGGGGTCGAATCAAGGAAACATACAGCTTTCTTGTAATTCTAGTTGAAAAGTTAGCGGCACAATTTCGTTTGATAAACCCAAGAATTCTTAATGCTTTCTTGGAAACGACGCTAAGGTGGTCATCAAAAGAAAGGTCAGAGGACATCTGTACACCTAGGTCTCTGATGGAATCAACAATTTTTAGTGCAGCACCTTCAATGATGTAGTGATAACGTATAGAATTTTTCTTCTTGTTAGTACATGTGATCAAGTTACATTTATCAACATTTAGGTAAAGTCTCTATGTTCTACACCAGTTGGCAAAATTATCAAGCTCTAACTGAAGAGCATTGCAGTCATAAACTTTTAAATACGATCGAACCAGTCAATCCGGATTAAATCAGGATTAAATACAGTATAGGATCTTACATTATGTAAGCATCTAGTGACAGAGAGAGTGATGTGTTTGTCCTGTTGTATAAGCAAACTTATAACATTAATATCTATTATTAATTAATATCTTATAAATAATTTGATAACTCATGGATTAATAACTTCAAGATTAAGATAAATGAATATTACAAAAATAAAATCTTTAAAATCTTTTTAAAATAACTCGGCTTCAAATTTATTTGTTAGTTTTTTATCATCTGCAAAACAAGATAATGTTTAAGTTTAATTTCTTTGATAGAAACATGATACATAAATAACATTGTAATACATAATTCCGCATTTCCAAACTGGACAAAATAAATCACTATTTATAATATTATACATCTTATATTCCAGACAGTGTTGCGGCTTTAAATCAATTTCCGTGTATTTGGCAGGCAATTCTCTCGGCAATTCTAACAATATTATTTTAAAGTTCAAATTTTGTCTAGCCTCCCAATTGGCTGAATGTTCAGAACTTGGATTGTAGTTGGTTCACAAGGTTTTACAACTCAACGTGGAGTACTTTTCTTTGCATATAGTACAGTGCAATTAGCTCATATTATATGGCCTGAACCCACGCATTCAAAAAAACAAGCAAGGACCGGTTGGGATATGTTCAGGAGGGTTTCCTCAATATCCCCAACAGAATCCCAAAAAATCCGGTTGCGGGTTACCCGCCATTTTGAAAATCAATTTTCAGATTTTTGAGTTTTGTCGAAGAATGGAAAATTAGCATAATTGAGTGAAGTATTAAATCGAAATAGCTCACATTTGTTTTTAAAGTTTTGCATAGAATTGGGGGTTTGATAAACAACAAGTTTGGCGTGCTTTCTTTGAATCTCTGGCGACCAACCGTCCTTGAAAAAAAAATTACCCTCTTTTTTTAAATTATCTAAATTTGTTTTGCCTGTTTATCAAAACAAAAACAAAACCAGTAATTTTATGAAAATTTGCTTCAAATAAAAGTTGTTGGGCATGAAAAAACACATCGATATCATATTCTTGATTGTGCCCGTAGATTATAATGGCCGAACGCTACATGACAAGCAATACCATTGTGCGGTGAGCAGTGTAAAATGTTTGCTCGACGCGCTATCACTAGCGCAGTCCCTGGTCATAAGTCCTGTAGGAATTTAGACCTCTATAGATTTTCCTTTCTGATCCTGTGAGGGTATACCTTAAGGTGAAAAAAAAATCTTGGGTAAACATCTGGCATCCCGGGCCTAAGATTTTTTACGACGCCATCTTGCTTTGGGCATGCGTTTAGTACACGCACTTAGATTTAATACATTTTCTATACTTTTGACTACATTACATGTATAATAAATCTGACGTAATAATTAGATTCTCATATAAATTTCCAATTAAATGATACCAATTTGGTCATCTAAATACATATTATTATTAGTCTTGCGTAAAGGTGCACTTTTTACCTCAAATTGTGTCTTTCATGATAGTTATATAAAATTTGGCACACAATATAATAAAATGTAATTGGAAAATGATTTGACTATACAGGGCAATCTCATTAATATCCAACGACACCAATGGCGGCCATTTACAAGATGGCCACCAAACTAATTATTTGAAATTCAGTGACAGAATGTTGAAATTTGGTATACACATAGATCAAGCCATTGAAAAATGACTTTTGAATAGGCCATGTCAAACTAACTAACATAATGGCATTAATGGTGGCCATTTTAGAAGATGGCCGCCACACACATTATTACGAACCACGTAAATTTTATGACAGAATCTTGTTATTGAGTACACACATAGGGCACTCCATTGAAAAATGTCGTATTTATGTGTTATATCAATACTTTTTAAAAACAATGCAGTATGGATCCGCTATCGCGTATCTTGAAATATTGCTATGGAATTAAAAACTAGCAATAATTACTACTTATAATAATTCACTTGTTTTTCATACACACTGTAACTTAGACAATTATTGACAAGTTTCTATGTTACATTATATAATGTTTATGCATTCTAAATATGACAAGGGAAATGTTTATATTCCCATTTCAGTTCGTTGAATTAAATTCCCGTTAGTAAAAGGCAATAGTCCAGTAGATCACCAACGAGTTCACCCAATATAGTCGCCAAAAGAAGCCAAAAGTACGCTTACTTGTCGTTTTGTGTCAAAATACTACCTCTTGGTAACATTTACAAGACAGACAAGAGTTCACCAATTGGTTTCCAAAATTACGCCAAAAGGCATCCAAATGGTTGCCAAAAATATGGGATTTATTGCATTAAAAAATGTTGAAGATCGTGAGAAAATGAATAGAAGACCATGCTTTTCGAGTTCCTAGATTGCCATCAAAACATCTCAAATTACCGAATTCTAATAAAGTTCAGGATACAGATAATCACAATAGTAAAGTAGTGCATAGCATCATTACTATGTGTTGACTAATGTAAGAACTCGGTTTGAAATGCAATACATTATTATATTGATGTTTCGTAACAGACAACACTTGATTTTTATCTAAACCTCGTTACACTTGGATGTTGATAAGAGTTTTTACTATGGTTAATTTTCATGTAGACTTAAACAGGGTGTAACTTGAAACTGACATGTTTCATGTTGCATTATGCTTTTATTTACACACAAAACTCCCTTTAATATATGAATATTATACTGGGTTGCACTGTGCACACTCTTTTCTCTTGCCGACATGCGATTTCATTTTACACCAACTATATTTTATACTTAATTTTCTAAACTAGGAAAAGCTACTCTGTCATTGGCTGCCTCATCGTGAACGATTGGCTATCATATATTGTTGAGTTGAAATTTCGGTGGCTACCTTTAGCAACCACTTGGCAATCAAAATCAAGCCTTGGTCTTGCTAAGAGACCTCTTGGCAACCATTTGACAAACAATTTTCTACAAGGGCTGGAAGTTGTTAAGACATCAAGATCGTTCAAAATACTTTCTCCTTTCAGCTGAGTAGGTGGGGGGCTAATGGCTGGCTTGCTAATAGGATGAGATTAAGGATCCCAATAGCTCATTTGGTATATTTGGGGGGGCCCCAAGGATAAACTTGAAAAACCCAAAATTCGCACCAATGCATCATCTCCCGGACAATCGCCTTTTACTAAGGGGAAATTTAATTCTGAACAAAAGGGGAAATATAAACTTTTTCCCTTTCAATTTAAATGCTAAACATTAATAATGAACTAAAAATTGTCTAATTGTCTAAGTTACAGTGTGTATGAAAAACAAGGAATTATTATAAGAAGTTATTATTGCTAGTTTTAAGTCATAGAATATTTCAATATACGCGATAGCGGACCTCTAAATTGTTTCTAAAAAAGATTGAAAACAAAATTAGACTTTTTTCAAGGGAGTCCCTATGTGTGTCCTCAAAAAACAATTTTTCTGTCATAAAATTTACGTGGTTCGTAATAATGTGTGTGGGGCCATCTTCTAAAATGGCCACCTTTAAATGCCATTATTTAGTTATTTGACAGGGCTTATTAAAAAGTCATTTTTAATGGCTTGATCTATGTTATCCCCAAATTTTCAACATTCTGTCACTAAATTTAAAATAATTTTTTTTTTGGGGGCCATTTGGAAAAGGGCCGCCTTTGGTGCGGATTTTAATAAGATTGCCCATATAGTAAAATCTTTTCCCAAATTACATTTTCGTATTTTGTTCCCAAATTTTATATTTTATCAAAAAGACACAGCTCGCGGTAAAAGTGCCCCTATACGCGGGACTAATTTAATGTGTGTTACTATAAAAAATACCACATGTTTCCAATGACCAAATTTGTATCATTAAATTAAAAATTTTTTTGGAGAATCCAATTATGCGTCAGATTTTTTCACTGTACTCAAAGGTTGAAAATGTATTAAAACCAAGTTCTTGTATAAACGCATATGTCCAAAATAAGATGGCGTCATAAAAAAATTAAGGCCCAGGATGTCATATATTTACCCAAGATTTTTTTTATCCTTAAGGTTAACCCTAAAGGTCATAAGAAAAATCTTAGAGGTCGAAATTTCCCACGTGACTTATGCCAGGGGCTGCGCTGGTGGTAGTGGTCGAGCAAAACGTCGACGCTGCTCCCGCACAATGGGCTTGCTTGTCATGTAGCGTTTGGCCATTATTTTCTACGGGCACAAACAAAAATATGAATCGTGTGTTTTTTTTTTTCCCCCACAACTTTTATTTGAAACAAATTTTCTGAAGTAAATTGGTTTTTTTTTTGTTATGATAAATTGCAAAACAAATTAAAAATTTTTAAAAAAAGGGGTAAAAAATTTTCTCAAGGGCCGTAGGGTTCCGTATAATCAAAGAAAGGGGCACCAAACACCCTTAAACGTTTCTTTACAAACAATTTTAAAACAATTTTGAGTATTTTGGGCCCCAAAACTTCATCAATAAGCTTATTTTCCCTTTTTTCGACAAAACTAAAAAAATCTAAAAATTTATTTTTAAAAAAGGCGGAAAACCCGCACCGGTTTTTTGGATTTGTTGGGGGTGTCTAGGAGACCCACCTCAACAATCCCGACCCATCCCTGCTTTTTTTTTTGAATCGTGGTTTTATATCATATCGGCCGTCTAATAAAATCTTGTGGGAATCACACGGGGGTGAGTGCACTAAAAGCCCTTAAAAAACACCCCTTGTGACGCACTACAAAACCAAGGAAAAATCTTTAAAAATTTATCTCGAAATCCATTTTTATAAAACTCTCTTATTTTTTTTAATCTGCAATGTAAAAAATAGACCAAAAATTTTTTTCCCGTGATTTAAACAAAAAAAATTTCAAAATTTATGGTCTTATTTTTATATCAGTATAATGCGTTTCAAATTAAGCTAAGAATAATTGAATAATCCTATTATACAATGGATCGAATTTTTTTTCATTCTTAATTAGAATTGTTTTTTTAAAAATAGTTTACACAGTGTGAGGTATCACATCCTCTTATATTCTCTACTATTATACTTGATTTTTGCCCGTAATTGTAGAATATCATTCAAGATGTTTTTTAAGGAGGTAATTTTTTATCATTTTTATCAGTTTCAACTTTTATTATAACTCACAACATTTATTGTTAAAACTTCAATTTTTGACAGAGATAACAACGCTAGACATTTTTGCAAAAGAGAGAACAGCTCATGTAACCTAAGAAAAACTGTTATTACACGTACTAGACCCTAGTTTAACCAAGTTTCTACAATATCTGCTTTACGCGGAAAACATATAAATAGGATTTCTACACATTTAACAACGTACTAGGAAAACGCCAAAGTCGTTGCTAGACGAGTGAGTGGGCCATGTGTTGAATACCCGGTAACATTCCTTTTCTTTCCCCTACCCTAGGCCTCCCTAGCCTATCATAGGCTACAGTGGATCATTTTGGCCCAAACTATGACCTAAACTTTAATACTCTATTATTTATACGAACATTATAATCAAACTTAAACGCAAATGTTCCCGCGTACTCAAAACATGACTCTCTCACTCGTCTTACAACGACTTTTTAACATTCCATTTCTTCCCCCTACCTTAGGCCTCCCTAGCCTATCATAGGCTACAGTGGAGCATTTTGCCCAAACTATGACCTAAAGTTAAATACCCTATAATTTATACGAATATTACAATCAAACTTAAATACAAATGTTCCCGAGTCGGCGCGTACTCAACACATGACTCTCTCACTCGTCTAACAACGACTTTGGCGTTTCCCAAGACGAGTTGGCTAAAGCGCCTTTATAGCCGAAATGTGGGAGACGTGGGTTCAATAGCCTGGAAAGATTTTGTAATTCCTGGATTGTATTTTTTTAATTATTTAACATGTTTTGAAATGTATATAACGCAGTGTAGTCAATCATCTGTGACAATACTATGGAAAAAATAGCCAGTACGAAATACGTGAAAATATTTCAAGGTTTACTCAATCTACGAGCGGAGTTTGGGGGTACCTTGACGTCAAACATTCGATTAACCTTGCACACGGCATTTCACAGCCAGGTAAATAACAAACATAAAATATTATTTCAAAATGAAAACCATTGTCGTTAAAATAATTCCTATACATTTCAACCTATTTTTCAGTTTTTTATTTCTTGCAGGTTTAAATCGCAACAGATTGTGCTCATTTTGTTAGCAATTCTCAGTTACCTGGTCATGGAATTTGTTTAAAATTTCAGCTCAGTCTATTTGGCCGTTCGGCCGTATGAGCCTGGACAGACAAACATTTAACAAACAGAACTAATCACGACCAAGGACCGATCGAGTAGCGTTGTAGACTACGTTCGCTGCGCTCACTCGTCTTATTAACGATTTCACCTACAAGAGCGTTTCCCGACTAACGAAATCGAGAAAGAAGAATTGTATTTGTTTATGAAAAGGGATAGTATGTTTGAATAAAATGTATATAACCTTTGAAATTCAGTATTAAATAACCTTGCGCAGGGTTGTTTTTCGTCATGCCGTGATCAGTATGATTAGGCAACCAAACAATACATTTACCTAAGGGCTTAATACTAGGGAAACGCCAAAGTCGTTGCTAGACGAGTGAGTGAGCCATGTGTTGAATACCCGGTAACATTCCTTTTCTTTCCCCTACCTTAGGCCTCCCTAGCCTATCATAGGCTACAGTGGATCATTTTGGCCCAAACTATGACCTAAACTTTAATACCCTATTATTTATACGAACATTATAATCAAACTTAAACGCAAATGTTACCGCGTACTTAAAACATGACTCTCTCATTTGTCTTACAACGACTTTTTAACATTCCTTTTCTTCCCCCTACTTAAGGCCTCCCTAGCCTATCATAGGCTACAGTGGAGCATTATGGCCAAAACTATGACCTAAACTTAAAAACCCTATTATTTATACGAATATTACAATCAAACTTAAATGCAAATGTTCCCGAGTCGGCGCGTACTCAACACATGACTCTCTCACTCGTTTAACAACGACTTTGGCGTTTCCATAGACGAGTTGGCTAAAGCGCCCTTATAGCCAAAGAGGAACGTGGTTCAATAGCCTGAAGATTTAATTTCTGTGATCTTTTCATG